>JASANB010003291.1:0-32995 GCA_030248155.1 Sabatieria punctata
TAAAATGGCGATTTTTAGCGTCCCTACTGAATAAAACGTGCTCTGACAAGTAATTGTTGAGCAGATTTTTGCGGTTTTTTTACACTTTGATGCTAAAAATCGACAAACTGACCCGTGAAACAGGACTTTCTAGCTGTGGTTGAGCCGAAATTAGCAAAGTGCTATTTCGAATAGTGTTTTAGTGCCCGACGCCGTTCCTAAAATTTGGAGTGAGACGGCCGACCGGGGCTATAACCCTAAGCCCGTCCCTATTTGACGGATGACCTGTTACATAGATGGTTGTCAGCTGGTGAAAAAATCGATTAAACCCTCAGCTATATCCGTTGATGTGTATGGTTATTTGTGTGTGGGATTTAGTTTGATATTCTGCTGCTATTGCTTCAGGTGTCAGTGGTGCAAATGGAGGGGGTTGTGCGGGTTCGGTTCGTCTGCTCGTTGAAAATAGCTCGGAGCGAACAGAACTTCGATGGTAACGGTGACGACGCGATACGTGACGCTACCTGCTATGATGAGTCTGACCGGCTATTTACTGATTAAGTGGTCGATTTTGGTGCTAATATAACGTGGGACAGAAACTTTCGTACGACAGCTGAGAGGAGCATGACAGGAAGCAATATGCGGTTAGCTCTGACGAAGACTAGTCGGCTCTAATCTGTGAGCCAGCAACAGGCCGCGGCTGCGCCCGACCAGCTCCGGTGCTATGCTATGTGATGTGGTAGATAAATGGTGACCTCAAAGAGCTCTGATATAGTTAATCAGAGCACGTCTGTAAGATTTGCTTCTGATATAACCATTGAGATGTCTGGTTCTGAGCGGTCTGAGTCTACGTCTACTGATGACTCCGGCATTGACGATAAAAACGTGTCTTAATTTATGCTGGAAGCTCCTCTGTAGCATACATGTAACAGCTCCGGGCCGACCTGGGGGGAGGGGGGTAGGGGGGGGGGGTTTTCCTCAGGTGGGGGGTCGAGGGGGGGTTTCGCCCAGGTGGGGGGTCCCAAATTTCAAAAAGCTCCAAAACGCCTAGAAATGCGTTTTTACCACGTTTTTTTCAAAAAGGACGCTAAAAATCGCTATTTTAAGCTGCCAAATAGCGTTTTAAAGCTAAAAACAAGCAAAAAATGACAGAAAGAGCTTCCAAAAACACCGATTTTTCTTCAATATCAGCAGTGGAAACGCCAAATTCGGTTTCCAAAGGCTTTTCAAGTGAATTTTAGGCTAAAAATTAGTGATTTCTGACCCAGTTTGTTAATACTGGAGCCACTACCACGACTTGTATTTTTTGGTCGGGGGGAGGGGTCCCTTAACCTGTCTCGGGGGGGGGGGTGAGGGGGGGTTTGGCCTTTCCAGCAGGGGGGGTAACCCCCCCAAACCCCCCCTAGTACATGTATGCTCTGTAGATATGGGAATTGGGAGTGTGACTCGAACAGTGCTACCTCTGATGATGAACTGCCTGAAGGGGCGCCTCTATTCCCTCCGCCCGCTCCCGGTGCATCCGTTTTCAGGCCAACGTTAGTAAGACAAAATTAGCATATAACGTTTGGTGCGTAACTGTGACTTTTTCTTGCGGGAATGTATAGTCGGCGGAGTGTATATTGTTGGTTCATGCGTGAGTGGCGGTTAGAAACGTTGTACCACTGAAGTTTCCGGACTTCAGGATTTTGTGATGTCTTCCGGTAGTAGTGTAGCGGGCAGTGTTGGTGGTTGCTTTTTTCGAGGAGACGGCACCAGCCTTGATGGCGTTGGGGGCGTGCAAAAATTACGTAATGGCATGAGGGGGGAGGGGGTTCGCCAAAAGATTACTAATCATTACGGTGGTGGGGGAGGGGTGGTTGGCGACCTCATTACGTAATTTTTTAAACTGCAGAAATCACTGAAGGGGCCATAATTTTAATTGTTTTTACGTACAGTACATGTACATGTAGAATTGATTTGAAGCCATTGGGCTTACATTTTCTCAAGTTCAATTAAATGAACGTTTAGATTCGAGAAGGTAGCTACCGTTTAAGTCAGGGCTTTCCATTTTTTAAATGCTAAATGGCAACAGTGACCTTTGATATCTTATTTAGAGTATAAGGGTATACTGTAGCACTTATCGACTCGATCTTTTACAGGGTTCGTGCGGCTTTTTCAGAATTCCCTGACCAAAGTCAAATTTCCCTGACCTAATCAGAGTGAGAACATTCTAACAAAAAGTTGGGTGAGAAGTTTTTAAAAATTCGCTCTGAAAAACGCATTTAAACGGTATTCTGAAGGTAAAATTTCAGGTTGTACACTGTAGTAGTTGGGGAAGGTCAGAAGTCCCATTTTCAAAAGGGTGCTGAGTAAAGCTCTGACAGGACTAGAGATGCGCACGGGCCGGGCTGGCCCGGCCCGGCCCGGCGGGCCGGGCCGATGGCACTTTTGGGCCCGCCGGGCCGGGCCGGGCCGGCTGGTCGGCCCGGGGTGGCCCGAATTTCTAATTTTTTCTTTCTAATTCTGACAAATTAATGAATTTTCGACTTCGTTTTCTTCAATTTTGTTACAAAAATAACGTTTATATCAGTTAAAGATAATAAATGAGCCTGAATACGGAAAAATTGCAATAAAGAACGAAAAAAGTGCTAAATTTGGCTCATTTGAACCCAGCCGATTATTTTACCGAAAAAAAACGGGCCGGGCCGGGCCGGGCCGAGTGGCAAACGGGCCGGGCCGGGCCGGGCCGGGCCACAAAATTTGGAAAACGGGCCGGGCCGGGCCGAAAATTTCGGCCCGAGCGCATCCCTAGACAGGACCCTTTGGGCGATAGATGATTCTACTGCTCTCAAATTTTTCCCTGACCGAACACCAAATTCCATGACTTTCGCTGATTCCCTGACTTTTCAGGTCCCGCACGAACTCTGTTTTATGACTCGATAGTCAAGTGATATGGCAGCAGCCCTAAAATCCATGATAAAACACTTTGGTTTCAACTTTAACAAAAAGCCACCCAATGATGGCTTCTATGTAAAACTAAGACTGTACACACATGTGGGTAGTTGTGGCTCATCAATAAAGAAAACTAAGAAAATTATCAATCGTTACTGTATACAGATGTTATTTTTTACATAGAATTGAACGTAAAAATTTCGGCTCCAACTCTACAATAAATTGAAATTTCTGGGGGGTAGCCAAATTAGTACATCATTAGGGGAGGGAGGAAAATATTACGGGCGATTATCAGGGGGGAGGGGGTCCGAAAATGGGCAAAAATACCATTACCGGAGTTTTCCCCTTAGTATCCCAGGGGATATAACACGGAAAATCACGTTTCTCAGTGAAAACATTCCCGCCAGTTAACATCCCTGGGATATTAACTGGACAAAGCCATGGGATATTAACTGGAAACGGCATGGGATATTAACCGGAACAATGTTTTATCATAAATACCGTATGCATGTGTAAAGAAAATTATTACAAATATGACATAAACTACAGTTGGTAGGTATACCTGAACCTGAACCTGAAACCTGGGTATTAACCTGAAAATTGTGAACCTGAACCTGAACCTACTTGAAAATAAAAGTACTTATCTGACACCTACTAGGTCGGTACCTACTTTTCAGGGTTTTTCTTGTCTTAAACTTCCCGGTACAAGTAGCACGTACTGTCAGTTGGTTAGATCAGATATTGTTTGACGCTCTACAGTTTTGTTCTTAAAAATGGTTAGTGTGAAGCCACTAATGCACATTATCTGCACCTACGTATGTGTACTGTAACTTAAAAATGAAGGTGATTATAGGGAAAAGCCCCATCCGGAAATTGACTTTATGAAAGCTTGTCTTCCTCTATGCCTAAGCCTAAGTTTTAGTTTGTTTGTTGAACGTAAGCTTAAACGTCAGCTAGTAGAACTTATGTAAGCCTGAGCCTTAGCTTAATGCCGGAACTTAGAGTTTGAAATGAACGTTTGTGGAGTGCGTGGGATGCGTGCCTGGCGATCGGTCCGTCATACCGCAAAAAGTTGTCTGGCGTTTCTCTCGTTTTTGTCGAATTGTTGGTTTGTAAATTTCGATTGCTTTGAACATGGATCGTTTTCTTATGAAAAAGAACAGGAGCGCTATTGATTTAGCTCATAGCCGAAAATTTGTGTCTTTATTTGAAAGTACCTGAACCTGAACCTGACACCTGGGTACTTTTGAAAAATGTACCTGAACCTGAACCTGAACCTGAAATTGGATTTTAGAGATACCTGAACCTGGACTTACCTGAAATTTGGTGGTACCTACCAACTGTAACATAAACATTGCCGCCAAGTAATATCCCATGGGATATAAAGCGGAACAGGGTCCATATAATATCCCAGTGGGTTATTAAGTGGGGTGGGATACTAAGTGGAAATCTCCGGTACGTAATTTTTGCACGCGCCCTTGTCAGAGTGGTCGGGCTCGTTGAGCCCACGATGCCTTGTATTTTACGAGGTGTCGCCAATGGTTTGTGACGTTTGTTTTTTAGGTTTGTTCTGTAGCGTTAACTGTATTAGCTTGGAACGCTTATGGTTGGGGAGTAGCCGGTCACTCGGCACTGCTCACCTCTTTCTGTCCGACCAATTAATTGGTTTGGACTGTTTGTTCTGATCATCTTGCGTTGGTGTTGATAAAATTAAAGTTAATTGTTGTTATTTGTAGAGTCTGAAGAAGCCGATTTGTATTACACCTACTGCAGATCCATTACACCCATTCACAAACTCCATGTTCTCCACGTGTTCTCGTCTCTCTAAAAGCACGGTGGAACCAAAAAGTCAAAGCAACTCATTGCGACCGTAGATATGTAACACAATACGGACTAAAAAAATGAATAGAAATCACACGAAAAGTTGCGGGTCATATACCCGCAAAAAGGCCGTCGAGTTTTTTTGCTCATACTCACTTCCAATACAACCATTATCCCCCAAAAAAAGTCATAGAAATCAACCCAAGTCTCCAAACACGTTAAACAACACAAATTGTTTATCCGGCAAAAAAAGGCATAGAAATCGACCCAAGTCCCTAAACATGTTAAACAACAAAAATTGTTATGAACTACAATGATCTTCCAACAAAGAAACACGCAGAAAAAAACACGAATTACAACTTAAACCGCACACGCAAACCAACACATTTTACACAAAAAACCACAAGAAACAAAATCACTCCTGCCACAAACACAACAAATTTGCATAAAGGAAAGTCACAAAAAGAAATCTCAACGCCCAGCCATCACTTCGCAAACTACTACACTAAAGCAAAATAAAACAGAAAGCTAAGAAAAACTCGAGGGCGCTCAGCAGTCCTGACGTCACAACAAATCTCTAAGCGCCCTCGAGTTTTTCTTAGCTTTCTGTTTTATTTTGCTTTAGTGTAGTAGTTTGCGAAGTGATGGCTGGGCGTTGAGATTTCTTTTTGTGACTTTCCTTTATGCAAATTTGTTGTGTTTGTGGCAGGAGTGATTTTGTTTCTTGTGGTTTTTTGTGTAAAATGTGTTGGTTTGCGTGTGCGGTTTAAGTTGGAATTCGTGTTTTTTTCTGCGTGTTTCTTTGTTGGAAGATCATTGTAGTTCATAACAATTTTTGTTGTTTAACATGTTTAGGGACTTGGGTCGATTTCTATGCCTTTTTTTGCCGGATAAACAATTTGTGTTGTTTAACGTGTTTGGAGACTTGGGTTGATTTCTATGACTTTTTTTGGGGGATAATGGTTGTATTGGAAGTGAGTATGAGCAAAAAAAACTCGACGGCCTTTTTGCGGGTATATGACCCGCAACTTTTCGTGTGATATAGTTTAAATAAAAATTTCGCTATAAACGGTTCGGCCGAGTTGTTTTAATATTATTATGTTTCATGCAGACATGGGTAGCAGTTCGGCCGAGGGGGAGGGGTAGAGTTTTCAATTCCCGAGGGGGGTAGGAGCGCCTGAGGGGGGCTGAGAGGGTGGTAAGCCAAAAAGTCCGATTTTTGGCTAAAAGGCTAAAAAAAAGGAAAAGAATTTTTGGCTTATTTTTCATTAAAATAAGTTAAAATAAGCTATTCTGAGCTCATTTGCACCTAATCCAAGCATATTTTTATCATAATTTTTTATACAAAATTCTTCCAAAGAATTCCTGATGGGGGAAGTAGCGGGGCTGAGGGCCTAGGCTAGGTGATACAGAGTATCCTCCTGGAGGGAGTTCGGGGGTATGGCCGGTATTGGCCGGCGAGGGATGGGGTAAGCCCCTCACTAACCCCCCCTGCCCCGCGGTCCATGTATGTTTTGTCCCGAGGGCTCATACCGAATCGCCATGCGGTGTAAAGGGAGATTACTACGAACCAGTAAAACCTATTGCCCTATTTAGTTCGCTCTCTGTTGTTTGGTGGACCCTAAAAAAGTAGCTGTCCCAGCAGTTGCTTGCTTTGCAATTTTTGTTGGCTTTATCAATGTCTATGACCTCTTAAAGCAGAACTTTTATTAACACGCATTTCGCGAGAAAGTCAACTTACTTAACTACGGGCTGAGGGCAAGGGAGTTCATCTCACCGATCCGGCTAAAATTTCATGAGCATAAACTAGACCACGTACGATAACGTTTGGGCATATTTGAAGAAAACACCCTTCTAGAACCGGAGCTACACACATCCCCTCAAAAGTTAGCTCACCAGCCGTTTTTCGGCAAATTTTTGGACCTCTAGCGACCGAAATTCAAATGTGTGCTGTTTGGCGATATCTAAACCAACAGCTTTCGCATGCGCACCAATTGATAGCTATTTCAAATACTTTAAATCCCTCACTCATTTCCGTATCTTGCCTGGTTAGCGGATCACTATTAGTAACCATGTTTAATCTATTGTGGAAGTTTCAGTTTTCAAGACACTTTACGGACCATCTTTTCGAGTCTGGTTGTCTTACAATGCTGTTTTTTAACTGTAGAATCGTAGATAAACGGGGTACAGGGCTATATCGCGTTTCGGCCAATTCGGTACCGTACGCCTTTGCCATGGTCTATTTGGACCACTTTGGGTGGGATATACCAACTACGCACCAAGAAAAAGAGCACGTGTCGTCTCAACGCCCCTGAGCGGGCGCGCATTCGCAGGCAGCCAGCGGCGCAGCACAGGGCAGCACAGATTTGAGCGGCAACTTTAAACCAACTTGCGCGGCCGACCGCCGCACCTCTGCCGTGCTGTGCCGATTGCTTGCTGCCTTGCCTGCTTTGCTACACCTTTCTTTTGTCCACGTGCCGTTGAGACCTACCGCTCACCGTTTGCTTGCTGTGCCCACGCAACTTTTGTCTGCCAGCCGACCAACAGTGCAATGTCACTCTCCGAGCGCTCTTTTCTTCTCTCTTCCTTCTACACACCAAGCGAGATGGACTTACTCGATGCTACGTATAGAAACAAGAAGTGATGAGCTCGCCGCAGAATTTCAGATTACCGCACGGTCAAAGCTGAAAGCTAAAGGTAGGGGACCGGCAAAGAAATGCTGTTCTTGCAGAATCTGAGTTAGGATTATTTTCCGAGAAAAGTCCATTCGGCGGCCGACTGTCCTGGACGCGTGTCGTGTGCTTCTGTGTTGCCAGGTTGGGGGATTTCCCCAAATTTAGGGGGACTTTTTCCCATTTAGGAGCAAAATTTTGATTTGGGGGTTAGGGGGAAAGTTTGGGGATTTTTCAAAATTCAGGGGTTTTGAGGGGAGTTCAATCTGACTCAAGATCTGTAAAATTCGAGAATTTTCGGCATAAAAAGTGAAATTAAGTAAAAATTTAACCAGCAAAGCTGTGTCTGCAATGTTTGAAGTTCAAAGTTTATTGCATATGAAAAACTTAAATACGCCTGCCGAACGAGCGAACCGAATATACTGTCATCATACTAGCAGAAACTGATTCTGCCATTGTTTGGCTTTTTTTGTTATGCTCTCACTTTGGGCTTAGGGTTTGGTTCAGGCTGCCAGCACATATGTATGTGTGTGGCAAATTTGCTGTAAACTTCGCCGGGGCCACATGACCCATCCAGACTCTTTTTGTGCTATCTGGCTTCTCCGGTGTGCTAAAAAACCGTGCGAACAAGGTTTGCATTACACACTTCGTATGCCCATATATTGTGCCTGTTAAAAACTCTCTAGTGGTACGGTACCACACCTACAAGTTGTTATTTCTCTGACTGTTAGATGCACATATTGTACGTCTTTTGCAGACGCAATTATGCTGGTGGCTGTGATTAGTTCATGCCATTTTCGTTTTTTTCGTTCGGCTTGCTGTAGCGACCATGTATCTTTCTCGTTCTATGCAGGGTGGTGACGTTGGATGCGGTCGAAGTTTCATCACATAAATGGAGTTCAGCTGCAGAGCAATCTGTTCCACGCCTTGGCTTGCCTTTGCGAGTTGACTGGGCCTCATTCGGTGCGAACAATTTAGATGTCAGTAGTGGATTGTGCTGTTGTCAACACAGTAGTGCTCGCCGAATAGATAAGATTTTCTTGACTTAACTGCTACTGTACGTATTTGTTTGTTTATTATGTGTATGCAAACGGTGCTGATTCTGGTCGCACTGCGTTAGCTACTAGTTAGAGACCGGCACGGGCCTCCCGGCAGAGAATTTCAGCCGGGCCGAGGGTGAAGGAAAAAGCTGTGTAGAGTGCAATAAAAAAGGTAGAATTCTTGATTCTGGATTATCATTAAGCTTTGGTGCATTGCTAGAAATGCTTCTATTGTACTGTAGTACTGGCTCAAGCGATTTTGCATGAATTTTGGGGGATTTTAGCTTTCCGGGGCCGGGCCAAAGGCGGCCGCGCAGGTCTCTACTACTAGTGTGCAAATGTTGTGTCGTGAGTAATGTAGTGGCTCAACAAATTGAATACAGTCATTCACGCCATAGCCGGTTCGCTGACCTACATGCGGCAATACAGCAGTGGAATAATGTAGCTGAAACGTATTGTAGTATGACATCAAGAGAGCTGTATGGACACACTCTGACTTGTTCCTGTTGTGGCTACGTTTCGTTTTGTTCCTTTTTAGTACGTAGAACAGTGGAGATAGCGGCCGGAAGGCAGGTTGAGGTGCCTAAGAGAGGTTTTGGAGTCTTGGTTAAACATTTTTAAAGTTCAAATCCTGATGCGTCATCGTGTCCCCAGTGAGGCTGCTTTCGAAAATTGCATGAACGCCGCAGCAGTGTGGTGCACTTTTTATCTAGGTAACTAGGTAACTAGGTATACCTAGTATTACCTAGTTAATATTCGGGAAAAGTACCTAGATTTACTTTACCTAGTTGCTGGTTACTCTATTTTACCTAGTTTTACTTTACCTAGTTTTAAATCCACATAACTAGGTACTTCCAGGTAGAACAACTTTACCTAGTTTGATATTTTCAGTTTTGCGTGTTTTTTCAGTCAGCAAACCTTCAAATTTCCGGCTTTCTCACAATTACAGTGGCCCAGAGAATGAATTTCCGACTTATTTGATCAATAAAATACAAATATTTACTTGAAATGTGTCAAATTTCGTAAATTTTAACTCCACTAACTTCATCATTGTTCTATTGAACCAAAAATAATATTTTGACTTGATTTCGAGCGTTTTAGGTTTACCTAGTATTACCTAGTTTTTCTGGGCTTTACCTAGTATTACTTTACCTAGTTTCTTAGCTGAGAACATTACCTAGTATTACTTTACCTAGTTTTTTAGGTGACAACTTTACCTAGTATTACTTTACCTAGTTTCAAATTTTCAAAATGCACCACACTGCGCCGCAGTGCATTTTATCAACACGGCTTCAATTCGATGTGACGGGGGATCGACCTGGAGACGGCCCTACGCGATCAGACTCGCATCAACACTCGCCGGTCGACGTTTTTCGATACGATTATGAATAGGTCTTTAAGTGATAGGGACGAACAAGGCGAGCACGCACAAAAAGTGGACCTATTATCGATTTGATTGCGTGGGTTGGCTGGCTGACTTTGGCACATGTTGCAAGGCTTCGCGCTGCTGGCGCTCGTTTGAATTTACCGCTTAAATCCGTGCTGCCCTGTGCTGCGCCGCGGGCTGCCTGCGAATGCGCGCCCGCTCAGGGGCGTTGAGACGACGCGTGCAGAAAGGCAAGCCGAATTGCCATTTTCACCGATTTGAAGTTTCTTTACTCCAAAACCCCGGGTCTTAGGATGCCATGCTTGGCACCAGTATGTAGCTTAAAAACAGCGCTGCAACATTATTAGTACAGCGTTCCAGACGAGCTGAGGGGTCAAAAATAGTTTTCGGTAAAAATATATAAACCACTCTCAGTCTCAAGTTCAAGTCTCAAAGTTACCCAAGACCCCAAATTTTGAAATCCCAGCCTTCATTAGCAAGAAAGATTCCATTCCGAAGTTTTGATCCCATACTTAAAAGGAACCCTATTTTCTTCAGACGGCTATAGGACTGGAACGTCAAAACGGGAATTCCTTTTCAGGGATATGATAACCGACCAATATATGTATCAGTGCGCCAAGCTACAGCGCTCTAGACTAAAGTTGGATTTTTTTGGGTCTGAGAATATTGAAACACTCGATTGGCCCAGAGAGCGACTGTAACGAATGCCCAGAGAGCCCAGCCCAGAGAGATTGGCAAAATGTGGTGACGAAATTAAAATTGCTTCAATAGCGCTACTCTTGTTACGCTGTTTAACTAATGGCAAAACTGACTTTTAGGGGTCCCTTGAGGGCGTGTATCTCAGGATCTAAGCAGAGCACAGTAATGAAAATTTCAGCAATGTTTTAAGAATTTATTTATCTTTCATTTAAAAAAAGGATTAATTCAAATCCGTTGAGATTTGCAGTTGCTACAGCGGTGGCAAAACTGACTTTTAGGGGTCCCTAACAAAAATTTCAATTTTATCTACCGTATTCAGTTCTAAGTCTGAGCCTAAGCCTAAGCAAGAAAGTGATTAATTAATATAGGTATAATGGAGGGACCCCTAAAAGTCAGTTAAGGCAAATCTCAACGGATTTGAATGAATCCTTTTTTAAATGAAAGATAAATAAATTCTTAAAAGATTGCTGAAATTTTCATTAATGTGCTCTGCTTGGATCCTGAGATATACGCCCTCATTAGTAAAAGTCAGTTGAGCCTAACTAATGGTTCAGCAGTTGAGCGTTTTTAGCTTGGTTTGAAAGTCAATTGGCCGTTTTATAATGGGAAATGCCATACGTTTAGTCTGAAGTCTGTGAAGCTGATTTTTACTAGAGTGCGAACAATACCTGAGAGACCCAATACCCAATACCAATGCCTGAGACCCTCAATGCAATACCCAATACTTGCACAGCTGGGCAAAAATTGCATTTCAGTGATAGGTACATTTCAGTGATGTAGGCAGGATCTTTTGCACTGGGATTAAAATTTTGAAGGCGAGAAAATTTTGAAAAACTGATCTTTGAGAAAGCGTTTAAAAGTCATTCTGAGTGTAAAATTAGCAGAAAGTAACAGTTTTTGTACTCAACAATGCCCAGTTCAATCGCGCGTTTCTTATTTTTGACGAATTCTTTTCCTAACTCGGCCGGAAAGGGTATACCGCCCCCCACGGCCTTGGGTACGTAAGTACATGTAATGTACGGTACTGGTACATTCTGTATCGTTGGAAATGGCACAATTTTTATTCTAGATAAGAACAGGGAAATTAATCACTGGTGTACTACTTAGAAAAGCGGGACACAAGAAATTCTACCAACTTTTAGTTTATTAACGCGAAAACCGCTTCCTAAACCTAATCATCGACCAACCGTTTCCATTTTTCTAGATTAATTTTTCAGGTCAAGATCGTTTTTTTCGACTTTGACAGGTCCCGATTAGTATTGGGTATTGGGGTAAAAACCCCAACCTCGAAAACACCCCAATACACCCAATACCAGTTCACACCAATTTTTAGCCAGAATGTTGACTCCAAGCGAGTTTTGACCATTTTAGAAGAAAATTTGATGTTGAATTTCAGTAGAAACTCACCTGTTTTTTTTGTCTGAAAAAGAGTAACTTATCCGGAAACCGATTTTTCGAAGATCCGGAATATCTGAAAACGCCAATTTCCAATTCAAAGACCACTAAAAAAGTTAATGCAAAAATTTTATGTTCCAATTTGGCAGGGTAATAACAATTGATAACAATCTCTGTCGAAAAGTCACCCTTCGGTCTATGCTGTGTGTTTTAGCTGTTTCGAGAGGTCAAGAAGAGTATCACGTTTTTGTAAATAAATAGACTGACAAGAGATTAAAGAATTGCAATTGCGAGGGAGAAACAGCGCTTCGGAGTATGAGTGCAGGACCGTTGATTATCGAATTGGTTCTGGTATTTGTTTTGACTGCGTTTGTGCTGCACAAATACGGGAACTGGCGTCGTCAGCACTTCATCGTCACAATTTCTACATTTGTCAGTTGGTACTTCTCTTTCATCATCGTCTTCATTCTTCCTCTCGATGTTGCACTGGTAGGTTTACTGCCGCCATACTACTTGTAACAGGTCCAGCTCGGTAGAGAGAGGGCGTTGCTTTCCGTCACGGTTTGACTAGAGTGGGTGGACCTAATTTGGGTTGGTTATAGTGTTGTTAGGCTCTTTTTTTTAAAAAAAAGGCTTTTTAAAAAAAACTTTTTTTGAAGGCCCATTTCGAAAATTTTTTATTTTATTTATAGTATAGAAATTTTGGGGGAAATCGCTGAATTTAGCCTCAGATATACATTAGAAGTGCAGTTCTATCAATTTCTTGCCTATTCTAAGCCTAAAAATAGGTTTTGAAGGGCAGCAGCCACTCTGTGAGCAATGCTGCAGGTAGAATGTCGACTATCAGGCTGTAACACTATGTTTGAACCAAAGTATCAGCTTTTGTATTTAAAGTTGCTTCTGATGCATCCTTGCATCTCCTACAAGCTATATTCCATGCTAGGAAAAAATTTTGAAAAAAAAATTTCGAAATGAAAAATTTTCATAAAAAAAAGCTTTTTTTGGCTTTCAAAAAAAATTTTTTTTTACAACTCTAGTTGGTTAACCGACTTTTTGCCTTCTCACTCTCTACTGCGTTGACGTACAGTACAAAAATGGGCGTTTCACTGGAAAATGTCTAAATTCAAGGGCTATCTAATGGTATGAACGCCTTGTTCCAGATACCCAGCGAAATGGAATAACGGCTTTGTTTTTGACGCTTTTACGGTGCGAAAAGTTCACCTAATTTGGGTCACCTCTGCTCTTTTGAATCTAAGCCGTTTGTATGCGGTGTATCTTACCAAAACGTGTAAAACAGGCAAATAAGCATGTTTTTACTACTTAAATTTCAGTCTATGTAAGCTGGGATTGGCTATAAACCGTTGCGAACAACTAGGCCCCGAAAAATTATAGAAGCTGCGCGTCGCGTAAAATGTTGTCTCAGAAGACCACGAACCATTGGAACTTGCAATAGAATAATGTTTTAGCCTTTTTCGAATCGTATACCAGCCATATTCTGTCGTTTATAAAGGAAACCGAAATTTCAAACAGTGCGCAGACAGACTTTTCACTCCATATTTCATGTTCTGAATAAAGCGTCAGAAATTTCAAGGGATGAAAGGAAAAAGCTTGAATTTAAACAACCGTCACAAGCTCCAGCGCCAGGGCTCTTAGCTTAGTTTTGGAGAAATATATTTTAGCGAGTTTTTTCTGCTGGTAGTCGGACATAGTTCGAAAATTAGCCATTTTGAGGCACAGACAATGTAGAATTGCGACATTTGCAGAGAATAAGTAAGTAAAACCATCCCAGTGTACACTTTACAAAAATCCGGATCGCTTTTTACCTATTTCTAAGGTTTTTCGATTGTTTTGTAGAGACCGACCCAAATTAGGTCTACCTACTCTAATAATAAGGTTGAAAATTTGAAAATTAGCGGCCCAATTACGTTTAATTGGCTCATGTATGTCTCGGAGTACAAAAAATCGCAGTAAAATAGCGTTTTTTCATTAAAAAAGCGAAAAAATATTCGGCTACAAGTTACGGACGACCGATATCGGTTGACGAGAGGATTTGCCACCCCAGCCCCTGTCCGTTCTAGCTAGTGGTTATAGTGTTCTTAGGCTTTTAAAGCCTTTTTTAAGAGCGGAAATCTATGGATTTAACCTCAGATATACATTGGTAGTGCAGTTCTATCAATTTCATGCCTATTCGAAGCCTAAAAAAAAGTTTTACTAGGCAGCAGTCACTCTGTACGAAAAAAATATTGAAAAAAATTCGAGATAAAAAATTTTCATAAAAAAGCTGTTTTTGGCGTTCAAAAGTTTTTACAACTCTAAGTGGTTAACTCCTACGTTTACTACTCTTAATTAGGGTTAAATTGTTTAGATATGTGTTTGATGTCTGTTCTTTTCAGGCGTTTTATGAGCGGTGCGTTAAGCAGAACCCCAGTATGTCACCGTCAAATCTGTCATATTCGGATAACGGAAGTACGACTGTTTCTACAGATGCGTTGCAGTCTGCCTGTGACAAACCTGGAAGCTACGTCGATCGTAGCGTGCTGCTTGGCCTTTGGAATACCGTATACTGGACGTCAATGGCTCTAACATGGTAGCTTGTCATGACATGACAGATGGCGCTGTCTCATTCAAACCCGAATTGGCGCATCTTGTTTGTGTTTTTTGCTAGAAAAAGGTTTTTCATTCAAACTTGAATGTTCAGCCAAAAATAATAACATCTTGCCGCAAATAGAGAATGATTTTTTACATCCTATTATTTGTGCAAGAATTCTGATTTTTTTTCTAAAATATTAAAAAGGCTTTAGGTGCATTTCAGCCATACATGTACTAGGGGGGTTTGGGGGGGTTACCCCCCCCTGCTGGAAAGGCCAACCCCCCCTCACCCCCCCCACCCCCCCCCCCCCCCGAGACAGGTTAAGGGACCCCTCCCCCCGACCAAAAAATACAAGTACTAGTAGTGGCTCCAGTATTAGCAAACTGGTCAGAAATCACTAATTTTTAGCCTAAAATTCACTTGAAAAGCCTTTGGAAACCGAATTTCGCGTTTCCACTGCTGATATTTAAGAAAAATCGGTGTTTTTGGAAGCTCTTTTTGTCATTTTTTGCTTGTTTTTAGCTTTAAAACGCTATTTGGCAGCTTAAAATAGCGATTTTTAGCGTCCTTACTGAAAAAAACGTGCTAAAAACGCATTTCTAGACGTTTCGGAGCTTTTTGAAATTTGGGACCCCCCACCTGGGCGAAACCCCCCCTCGACCCCCCACCTGAGGAAAACCCCCCCCCCTACCCCCCTCCCCCCAGGTCGGCCCGGAGCTGTTACATGTATGATTTCAGCTATACAGTAGTTGATGTGAAACACTGCAACACGATTTCTGATCTGATATGATGCTTGGTGGCGCATATTTTCTATGTACCTTTCACTCGCCCTCTCCATGCCATGCCTATGATTGTACCTTCTTGTTTTGTAATGGACGACTATTCATACATTAGGGATTGGTTGAAATAGATGATTTTGCATGTTATATTGGTGCTGTAATTATGTTTTAGGTTAATTCTTCCGATGATGCAAAGTTACGCTACTGTGGGCGATTTCACAACTGTGGGCAAACTGCGGTCAGCTTTGTATGAAAACGTTATCTACTACGGAAGTCTGTTGCTGGTTTTCGGAGTGGTGCTCACATACGCCGCTATTAAAGGGGTGATTGGGGGAGCTGACGGGTGAGTAGATTGGATTTCGTCCAAACACAGTAGCAACTTTTCTCCCTATTTCGATAAACTTGTACCGGTCGATTCGATCGATACCCTACTTTTTCCAGCGCCTCCCTCAAGGTAGTATGCGCGACAGCGGCCAACACATGGGGTTTATTTATGTTGGTTCTCTTGCTGGGATATGGATTGGTAGAGGTGCCTAGACAAGTCTGGCTAATGGGCACCAAGGGATACCGACTGCAGAAGACTTATTTTGACGTGGAGAAGCTGTCCACCGACAAAAACGACGCCGAAGAGGCGGTCCGCGAAGTGTTTAGAGATGTCTGCGAATTGCGACAGTCTATGCGCGACTCACACCCTTACCGTGACCACGTGGAGACCATATATAGAAGGGTCAGTCTGATTTTCTACTGCTGTACAGGCTCAGGGGTTCTCGACGTACGTGGTGCGGGTACTTTTGGTACTGTTTCGATTGAGACTGCGAGCTGTATGCTTTATTTCGTAGCTTATCAGTCGCTGATCGGTAGGTCCGTTACTGAGCTACTACGACAGATACAGTCATGTCTCGTTAATCCGGACAAGTTGGGACCGGCCAATTTTGTCCGGATTAGCGAATTTCCGGACTAACGAATCAAAGCTAAAACACTGTTTTTTCGGGTCAACGGCCTAAAGAACAGCTTTTTGTTAGTTTCATATCAGATTCTGCAGCTGTACCTTCTAATTAAAACCCAAAAACTTATTTCAGCTGATTATAGCTCCTAAAAAGGAAAAAATAATCACATTCTGACTCAACGAAAAGCATTGTTCAATTGAAAATTCACACCTGAATTGGAAAATTGCGCATGGATTTTGTCCAAATTTACAGATCCGGATAAACGAATCACTTTACCATACAAATTTCGAAGTTTGGACCCGAAAATTTCTGTCCGGATTAGCGAATTCGGATCCGGATTAACGAGTCATATAACATGGGGGAAATTGGGACCTTGCCTAATCTTGTTCGGAAGGCGAGTATCCGGATTAACGAGACATGGCTGTAACAGTTATAGTGTGAACATAACATAAGTTAATGTCTGAAAGCTTTCAGTTTCCGGAAGATCTGGTGGAAGATCTAAATCGCACGGTAACAAGAAGGGGAGGAAGCGGCAGCAATCTGAGAGATGCAGATGCGGCCAATGTCTCGTCAGCCAGCGAACACTCACTGGTCGGTCACTTCATCCAGTTGTCGATTCACTTCTTCTATAAGCTTGCGCACTTTATCATCGAAGCTAGCGCATCCCTATAAAACTCTCTTGTAATACGTAGTAGTAGAGCTACAATGCAGCACTGTGTTGCTTATGAAACAGAATTGCGGGTGCCGCATCCAGACTTGTTTAGTGCGCAGGTCTCTGTCGCGTGCCAGCTGCAAATCGGTCTCCAGTCGAGCTGGGTTGTTCTGGGTCGTGTAACTTTGACTGGCTCCGTCGGCCGCTGTTTGAAGGTGGAAAACGAGGTCGTATCTCGCATACGATGTCTCTTCATCTGCACTCAGTTCTTTCTCTATGCTCTGCCAGTCGTTACGCGGTGTGTATTGTTTGCTGTCCAACACCCCTCTGTCGCATATGATTATCGTGTCCTGCTGCTCCTGAAAGTTCCGTCCCGATCAGATCAGTAATTAGCGCTAGGTCTCAAATCCGTGCTATGTACATTGACAAATCTGTCCAAGAGGAAGGGTTTGAGGTTTTGACCAGGTTTGGTGGCCACCAAGGGTGAGGTTTCGGAACTAAACATTGCTCGCTCAGGGACTTAGGACTCAAATACTACAGCTATTTTGCTTAGTCAGTTTCAACAACTTTTGTGAATGAATTTTTATTGACCGCAAAATTACTTACCGGAAAATTTGGGGTGAAGTAGTCTTGCTGTCTGGGTGGGACAATCCGAATACCCTTATTATAATTATTATTCCCCGGCCGGAACCTGTTGCATGTGTGATAGGTAGGTAATTTATCAAAAAATTGACTGTGATCTACGAGCTCATTATTTCATTGCACTTTTTCTATGTTCTGTGTCAGTTTTAATAGACAGCTGATAATTCATCATACCGTGGCTGTTGCATGTAACGCCGATTCATTTAATTATTTCGGCGGCCGCATATTTATAAGTGGAGCCAAAATTGATTAGGTAGTGTACCTCGAACGACGCGATGTCCTCGTAGACACTCTCCAGCTGTAAGATTTGTTTGACCACCCCTCTCTGCCAGACTGCCAGTTGTGGGTGGTTGAGCAGTTCTCGTTTGACGCCGCCCATTCTGAGAGTGCTGACAGCTTCCGGTACACAGAATACCATCCATCCCTGCGCTCTCAAGTAACTGGCTAATCTTTCCTGGGCGCTTGTTTTGCCGCCACAGGGGCCGCCCGTCAGCAAAACTTTATAGATCTTTTTCCCACTGGAGTTTATTTTCATAGCGCACCGAGTGTTTAATAGGTTAGAGCCGCTCTGACTAACCGACCGGTTGGTTCGGTGACAGATAACGCCGCGCACGTCTGTTAATTTAGTCAGATTAGATAAGTGTTTATCTGTGTCATATTCGCCGGTTCAGGTTCGCTTGCACAAACGAGTAATCGACTCGGTGTTGGGCTACCATCGCACGAAGGCGCAATGGAACGCGCTAATGTCCCAGGCGTTGCATTTGGAAGAGGTGGCCAAGAACGAAAACAACCCCGGAGGAATGCGCCAGTTCGTCAGAAGCTACAGGGACGACCGACACCTGCTGCTCAAGACCGTTTGCGTCCCTTCCCTAGGTTCGTTTTCTTTCTTTCATTGGTCGAGAAGAGAACAGCCCACTGATTGATTAGTCAGGTTTCTCGATTTACATCCATTTCGTAAAGGGGTAGCCAGTGAAAGATGTATATAAAAACCCATTCCTGCGCTTCTATGTTTCTAGTTTGTATTATTAATAATTGTTTTGTTTGTTCTAAAAAGTAAACTGAGCTGAGACGTTGGAGCAAAACTGCTTACCTCTCTGTTGAGGGGTTGTACCCACCCTGTACATCCGGGCTCCCTCAGGAAGTTTATGATATAAGTACGATTAATTATAATTATTAGATGTTAATGGGCACAAAATATCTTGTTTTAACGAAAAATAGGCCCAAAAAACTTGGTTTTTAAGCCACGAGTCGTACTTTTGCCGTACCAGGCGATCAACCCGTTCACCTCAGGATTTTAAAATTCTGTCTCCCCTCAGTCGAAGTGCCTGCCTATGTCTGCTACCGGGTAGACTAGTCTAGCTAACTGTAGTAGTTGCAGAATGGTACTGGGAGTGTGTATTGAAGCGACCGCTGCTTCGGTTCTTGGGCGCGTTCCTGGGAATTCTGTCGGTTCTGGTGGTCTGGTCGGAGTGCACCTTCTTTGTTGTGTCACCCAAACTCTCCTTGGCTGCCGTCTTCGTCTACATGGCAGCTGAAAGTGGCAGCTATGGCTATATCGAAGTAACTTGGCTTTTAATTATCACAGTGCTGCCAAGCATATGGTAGAGAGAGTGCACTATACAATATATATCACTATACAGGTGGCCATCTATCGCCTTTTCGTCATGCTGTAACTTTTATGTTCGTCAATCATTTGCTCTGAAATTTTAACACATGCACAAATCCTCAGAATTTTTACTCTCAAAAAATTTAGCCATGTCTATCGTTTCAACCACAAGTTATGCACTACCCTGTGTCCGCTGTCAAAGTGAACATGTGGAAGTGCATAACTAGAGTAGGTGGACCTACTTTAGGTTGGTCTCCAGAAAATCATCCAAAAAAAACTTAAATATAGGTAAAAATCGATCCGGATTTTTGCAGAACTGTACAGTGAGATGGGATGACTCTTACTTATTCTCTGCACATCTCGCCGTTCTATGTTACAGTTATTTGTCTAAAAATGGCTAACTTTCAAAGTTTGTCAGAGAAAAAGCTTGCAAAAAATTTATTCGTTTTGTATGTTTTTGACAAGATAAGAACTGTTCTTACAAACGGCTTAGATTCAAAAGAGCGGACGTGACCCAAATCAGGTTGTCAAAGGTGTTTTTAGCTTTCTTCCATGCTCATTCTTGCGTTCATGTCTATGTGTGCGTACTACACTGTGTTTCGTCTGCGGATCTATCGGTACTACCACATCGATCCCCACCACCACACAGATGAGAACAGCTTGCTGTTCAGTGCCATGTAAGTGAGCGGCCACCCCAGTTACTGATGTTTCTGGCTTAGCCTAGGATAAACTGGTTGGTGAAGGCGCAAGTGCATGTTTTTGCAGGTTGCTGTGCCGTTTAACGGCGCCGTTGGGTCTAAACTTTCTGGGTATGATTCATCTGGACAGTCACATTTCCTCTGACGCCAACAAAATAGAGCAGACTGCGTTCACCCAGGTTAGTCGATGCCTCGGTGGCCCAGTGTAGACGCTAACTTGTCTTGCAGCTGATGGGAAATATGGACGTGATCAGCTTTATCGCCAAGGGCTTCAACGTCTACTTTCCGTTGCTGATCGTCTTGTTGTGTCTGGGCACCTGGTTCCGACTGGGCACTCGCTGTCTGCACAGTATTGGCATAGACCAATTTATGGAAGACGACGAGATGACTTCTGAAATGGTGCAGGGAGGAAAGGCGCTTGTTAACCTTGGTAATTTTTTCAGTTCTGTGTGACACGGCTATCACCTCTGACCTTTACACTGATGTTTACGACAGTCTCTTACACTTGCTGCTGTTTGTGTGCAGCATTGGGGCTACCAAAAAATTTTTAGGATGAGAGTTCCAGTAGAAAAACTCGCTTTGAAATCGCTAAAAGTTCTGGTTTAAGCTCAATGAACCAAAAATGATGTACTTTCTGTCAGTTTCAGCAATTTTTCGATGTGAAAGTAAGATCGATTGATTGCCCTAAAATTACTTGGCAGAAAACTGGTAGAGAGCGTGGGAAAGTAGTCTGGGAGGTTGGAGTCTGCCCATTGTCGGTTGGGGGAAAGGCCAGTCGTTCATGTAAGTTGGTCAGTTTTTCTGCGTCGGTAGAAAGAGCCATTGCAGAGCGTAATAAGCTGAATCGCGAGATCAATCGAGAAGCGCGACAGGAGTATTGGCAGGACAAATTGAGCAGTCACGACCGGGGCCGTTCGCTGCGATCGACGCAAAACAACAGAGGTGGTATGTTTGGGCTGGATTAGAATAAATCTCTCCAGAAACGCTTGAGCCACAAAATCAATGCCCGTTAGGTTTTTCTGCTGAGGCGGTTTGATTGGTTTAATTTTAAAATGGCGCTCCCTCGGTAGTGGCTTGCTTTTGTCTCAGCGAAAGCGGTGGACGGTCTATGAAGTTTTAGGCTTGTCCTGGACTCGGCCGACCTCATCTTTCGACGACCGTACCGCAATCATGGAGCACATGGAGCGAGATCCCGGCGCTGAGCAAACCCGCGACCCGTTGTTTGAGGAAAATTGGCACTCTCGCAGAGACTACGGCTCTCCCGGAGAACCACCGAAAGGAATCTTTGACGATCTCTGAGCTGGTTGCTCGGCTCTACTAGTACGTACTGTTTCTTAGTTAAACAGAGCAGAACTTTTATGAAGCGTCGACCTGTTGTGACATGACATTCCGTTCGTTGTGATGTTTGTTTGTGATATAGTTATCTGTTTATTTATTCTTGTCTATTGGTGATCTGTATCGTTGCATATTACGTGAGCTGATGTTGGCAGTACCTCTGCCCTTTCTCTCTCTAGTCTCGCTACCAAATTCCACTCAGTAAACTGTTGGGATGTACGTTTTTTATGCTTTTTCGATTTCGGAGTCTTGCTCTCCTGCGTCGGGATACTTTATCGTTTCAGTCTGTTTCTGCCTTAAGTGCATTTTTGTAAGTCTACGAGTGGGCCGTTCTTTCAGATGCGGTGCTTAGAATAGACTTGAAGATATGGAGCAGAGCTCGCTGACAGTGCCAAAAATACCAACTTCGGCCAGTGACTCGGCGCTGCTGGAAAACAGTATAGCTCACTCGTCCAGCTATGAAAGCGGAGTGGACACCAACGACACCGAACTCACTCCTGTCCCCAATGGCCAACCGTCGCCTGCTCTCAGGTTGGTTTATAGATGAATAGAGATATCTTTCTTCCTCTAGTAGTTATGGTAGGGGTGCCAGTAGTAAGGGTATTGTTGCATGAATGGTACCCCATGTTTAGGCGCTGTGATACCATACAGTACCCCTACTAGAGTGCGAACACTTCCCTAAAAACCCAAAAACAATACCCGACACCCCCATAATACCCAATACTTGCATAGCTGGGCCAGAAATTTCATTGAACACGTACACTCCTGTCGTGTACACACCGGATTTTTTGCATTTGGATTTTAAAATTTTGTGGAGAACTGGGAGAGAAAATTTTGAAAAAGAAAAATTTGCAGAAATTAACAGTTTTAGTGCTTAATAATTCGTAATTCAGGCGTGTTTCTTATTTTCGACGAATTGTTTTCCTAACTGGGCCAGAAAGGGCGTGTACCACCCCTAACAGTTCTGGGTACGTACATTGTACGGTACTGGCACATTCTGTATCACTAGAAATTGCGCAATTTTCATTTTAGATATGAACAGGCTAGTGTATTAGTTAGAAAAGCGGACACTATAAGAAATTCTACTGACTTATAGTTGATTAACGCAAAAACAGCTTTCTAAACCTAATAATTGATTAGCCTTTTCCAGCTCAATTTTCAGGTCAACCTCGATACTTTTCGATTTCGACAGGTCCTAATTAGTATTGAGTATTTGGGAACAAAAGCCCCAATACCTGGAAAACACCCCAATACGCAATACCAGTTCGCACTCTAACCCCTACCATCAGTACCAGTACGACGTTATTGTACCGCTACTGCCATTTAATATGAAATTTGAAGTTGTATATTTTATGGTACTCCTACGATATGGAATATACCGTTAAGTGCCTCATGGTCTAATCTACTACAAGGAGCCCTGTCTAACCCGTAGGGATGGGGCCTAGACTCCAGGACCCCATTTTTGTTTGCACCGAATTATATTGACCTGAGTTTTTCCGAATTCCTATCTTGGTTTGATTCCTATTTACTGTCGAACTTGGCCTGAGACTGACGTGATGGCCGATGGGTGTGTTGTGTATTGCAGTGCGTCTGTGTCGAGTGATGATATAAATGTAGCACCGGCGCCCATTCTACAAGAAGCCAAGGAACAAACTGTGGCTCGGCTGCAGGCTGAGTTGGCTTTGGCGCAAGAGGAAATGAGAGCCAAAGATGAGAAATGCGAACGACTGGCTAAAATGCAGAAATCGGTTGACAAGGAGATACACGAACTCACCGAAAACTTATTTCAAGTGCGCTCTGTGGTTTTCTATAACCGTGGTGATGAGCCGAATTTTCTCAGGAAGCGTATAAAATGGTCACTGACGCTAAACAGAAGCGACAGCACGCGGAAAAGTTGCTCAAAGAGGCCAAACTTAAAATCGACGGACTGCAAGCAGAGGTCGAGGCGCTAAAGATTCTTGTCATAAACACAGCGCCAGGAGGTGGAGCAGGCAAAAACGGTGCAAAGCGCTCTTCCTGGCAAGCAACTCCCGACTCTACGCCTACCAAGAGAGGCCAGTCCGCTTCTCCGCGCAGTGGGCCCAGCACTTCACGTGTGAATTTGGACTTATTTTCGATTAAAGTTGGCAGTTTTCTTTCAGAGAAGCCGCCCAGGTTTTCTTTCCTCGGTCACCGGCGAAACAACAGCGATACGTCGAATGCGCTCTTCGTTTGCTCCGAGTGTCAGCAGTCAGCAGAACAAAAGCAGTTGAACAAGCAAATCGACTTTAAAGAGGTTCTAAGTTATGTCTTCTACTCTTCTCGACCTGCGGTTTAGGTGGATCCGGTCTACCACAAGGAGTTCGCGTCGTGGCGCGAGAAACAAGACGTTTCGGACAAGGAGCACCCGTTTCTGGCGCGAGTCTATCAAGAAGACATTAACCCATGCTTCCAGTTGGAAAATGCTGAACTGTGCAGTCAGGTGTTGCAGTCAATCGAACAAAACACGCTGATTTTGGAACCGGTCAGGGACGAAAAGCCTCATGTTCAGTGAGTTGCTTTGTCTGTGTTCAATCGCATTCACCACGTCTAACTTTCTTTTCTTTATGTTCAGTTCATTAGAGCGGTAAGTGCCGTAGATCAGTTAGTTGTAGTTTGGTATTGTGGTTTGCCGCACTAGATAGTAGTGGGGATCGTCGATTCTCGGGGCTAAACAAAGTACTATGCCGGCTGGTTTCGTCCTGACCATTCCTTTTTTCTCTTCAGAACATGTGCGATGTCGTGTGTTCCGCGTATCTGCTCTTACCGTCTGCGATTGGACAATGATTCTGATTGGTTATACATCTCTCAGCTCTGCCGGAACAGAGTAAGACAAGCATTTATGCGCATAATTTTGCCAATACCTCGATGTAGGTGATGCCCTGATATCACTGAAAAATCGAAAAAATATGGTACCGGCAGGACAGGGCTGCATTTCGGCTGAGGGGAGGCAGAATTTAAAAATCGGAGGGGTAGTGGCGGTTGGGTGAGGATGAAAGGACGATGAGCCCAAAAATAGGATTTTTTGCCAATATCAAGGTTTTGAAGTAAGCAGGCGATGTCTAACAGCCACCGATTTCAGATAGCTGCTGTGTGTGATTTCTTTACTTATCTGCGGTACCTCCGCCAAGGACTAGTCAAATGCGGAATCCATGAGGCCTACTGGGAGATCGTGCGACTGCGCAAAAACATGGCCGTGGCCAGACTTGGATTCGGGTTTGTGACGTCTTCCTGAAGCGGCTACTTATATGTGTAGAGATTAGTCACTTAACTACTCTACTACTACGTATGGTAAGATGCAATAACTAAGCATCACTCTCCACTTGCTTCAGTTTCCTTCTTGTCAGGTTGCCAATTGAACGCTTGCTTTATTTGCAGAGTATTCTACTGTATACGTGAAGTTTTACTATTTGCTGTGTCACTGGTTGTTGCCGTGTCGGCTAGTAGCCTTTCATAGGCGATGCGTTGGTTTTGTGCTAGCAGCAGCTTACTTCGAAACTGGTCCCATTGTGTACAGTCATACGTATTCGAGTGTTTGTGATACGTAATCTTGGCAGCTGTGACTATTCTCGCCATAAGGCTTGTTCTTCCAACCTACGTGTGATATTACTGCAGATAGACAGGGGATTTTCACCTAGCCTTCACAAGGTCAAAATCTCGAACGGCTTTCTGATAATCCCCGACTAATAGTAGAAAAAAGAGATGGCAAAATACCCGGCGGCGGTGTTCACCGACCTGCTGACGATCAAATTTTGGCTTCTCATTGATTTTGTACAAAACTGTAACGGTTCGATTACTGTATTGAGATTCACACTCGTTGAGAGCAAGTATAAACGTAATGAATAACATAAACCAGTTCCGCTGCAACTAATTGCGCAAACCGACGTGAAGTCATGCTTTAAGAGACAGAGTTGGTGCAGCAGGAAAGGAAGTGCATCGTATGAAAGAGATCACATTCACAACAAGCATTTCAGATCGGTTCATTCAGTCCATTGTAAAGACCCGCTGGGCAATGTCATCCACCAGCCAATCAACACCCTCCAACAGGCCCCGCCCAGTAAGTGCGCTGCAGGCGGTCATTTGCCAGTGATGGCTTCTGATCGTTTCCAATTGGAGCGTGTCAACGATTTGGGCGGCTGTCAGAGCGCCCGGCAGATCCTGCTTGTTAGCGAAGACGAGCAGGGTGGCTCCAGCCAGTCGTTCTTCGACCAGCAGCTGTTTTAGTTCGTTGGCGCAGTCCTGCATGCGTCGTTTATCGGCCGAATCCACAACCCAGACCAGACCGTCGGTCTGTTCGAAGTAGTTGCGCCAGTAGGAACGCAGCGACTTTTGACCGCCGACGTCCCATACGTTCAGCTTGAAATCGCGGTGCTCCAGAGTTACTATGTTGAAACCTAGCCACAACGCTTTATAGTTAACTAGATTCAAACCAAAACAAAGCTACCGAGTGTTGGTGAAATCGTGTCAATGTCTTCTCCGTTGAATTTCTTGAGAATCGTTGTTTTGCCGGCGTTGTCGAGGCCCAGAATCAAGATACGCATTTCCCTCTCTTTCTGACGCATTTTGCGCAGAATTGTTAGGAGTCCCATTGTCGCTTGCTTTACTATTCAAAATTTACTTGTAAACATACATGTACCGGGGGGCTACCCCCTGCTGAAAAGGCCAAACCCCCCTCACCCCCCCCCCGACCAAAAAAATACAAGTATTAGTAGTGTCTCCAGTGTTAACAAACTGGCTCAGAAATCACTAATTTCTAGCCTAAAATTCACTTGAAAAGCCTTTGGAAAACGAATTTGGCGCTTCCACTGCTGATAATTAAGAGAAATCGGTGTTTTTGGAAGCCCTTTTAGTCATTTTTTGCTTGTTTTTTTAGCTCTAAAAGGCTATTTGGCAGCTTAAAATAGCGATTTTTAGCATCCATACTGGAAAAAAACGTACTAAAACGCATTTCCAGGCGTTATGGAGCTTTTTGAAAATTTGGACCCCCTCTGGGCGAAACTCCCTCGATCCCCCACCTGGGGAAACCCCCACCTTACCCCCCTCCCCCAGGTGGCCCCGGAGCTGTTACATGTATGCTTGTACACGAGCAAAACCAATTTCAATACACCACCAACGGTGCCCACCAGCAGGGGTAGAGAGAATAGATGCTCAAATTATCAAAGACCAGCCTTTTATGACCAAAACAGCTTATTACTAAACCAACAGACAAACAATCGGAACCAAACCCAACGGCATATCACTAGCGGTTCTCAGTCACTTCAGGGGTTATTCTGCCGTGCCCATTCCACTTTCAATATACAATGTTCATATCTATGTCCTGACACCATCATAATCGCTTTCTCTGCGTTCTCTCTCGTTTCGTAGGTGACAAATGCAAACCCCTGCAAAAAAGATAAACACGGCTATTTCTACAAGGCCTCGGTCAGTCTACCTTGCACCTATTTGTCTGCTTGTCTTTGGCCAAGTAAATTCGCACCACGCGCCCAATTTTGCCAAACAATTCTTTGAGGTCTCCGTCTTCAGTGTCTTCTGGCAAATTAGTCACACGTACTGTGTTCTCATCTAAAGGCAGTCTGTGATCCAGTCGCGTTCAGAGCTGCATTTACCTCTTCTGTTGAACGAGTCCATAGTGGCGCCTCTACCGGCCGGGTCCACGCCTCCTCGCCTTGCTGCAGGTGGAACGTACGTTCCCTTGCCCATCTTTTCCACTGCTTCTTGCTTCTTCATGTTGATTGAATCTGTAATAATGGCTGCTTGACAGAGCCAATACCGTCACAGCCTCTTCAAAACTATCGTAACCGGTAGGAACTGCCAACAGCACGACCACCAAGTACTAAGTTCGCCTCTTCCTTTTGTTATCAGTGCCTGATTGTCATGTTTTTAACGCTGTTCAAAACCTAACGGCATGCATGTAACAGGTCATCCATCCGACAAAGCTTTTAGCCCGGTTGGGGGTTGAGTCGAAATTGGGGGTTGACGAGTACTAAAATTGCTACTTTCTACCAAAAACGCCCAGAATGCTAGTTTGCGATTCCTGAAAACATCGGAGGGCGTTGAAAATCGTCTCAGGTGAATGTGGTGAACTAAAGTGGGCAACCTCAGATCCGATCCCGCCCCGTACGATGTACGACCCTACGATCAGACCTGCGCGGTCCAGTTCGCGACCCCTGAAATCGTCATCTCAGAGGCTGTGCCCTTCTTTCACTGCCAAGCCACTCCTAGCCATGCTGTTGGGTGCCAGTTGCCAAGAGCGCGCCTGGCGTGGTGACGTCATGGTGCGGTCTGCTCCTAACGGCCGCTCGGCGAACCGAACTAGACCGGTATTGGCCTTATTGCCGGTCTCTCAGACATCTCCTGACGTCGCTGATCTTCTTTTCCTCCAACACAATCATGCTTTGGGGAGCGGCTTTCGGTGCAACGGCAGATCCAGTCGGTTCCCATTTACCTACTCGCTGTAACCAGCTTTCGGTGGTCTGGGTGGGGCTTTGTGCCGACAAACAACCACCTCTTTGCGGCGGCAAGAAACTTGTCCCGCCGAGTGGAGGAGCGCACAACGGCTTTGCGGCCTAAACTACTACACCAATGGTGCCGGCTGTGGGCAACCCCCAAACTGGTACACGCATGCCTGTCGGAGCTTGCGAAAGTAAAGAAAAAGGTTGTATGTAGGCCGAAACGGATAATTTCGGAAATTCTAAAGAGAGGGTCTCACGTTCTCTGGGATCGCCCGCTTGTTCCCCGAGCTCTTCGTCACCGGCACCGGCCAAGTCCTTGTACGGACAACTGACAGACCAATGATCCTGCTTGCAGTAGCGACACTGCACCCCCGGTTGACCTCCTTTCTGCTTCAACACCACGTCACTGTCACCCTGCTCGGTCAAAATTTGCTGCAACGTTTGGCTTTGGTAAAAGAAGCGTTGAGTTCAGTCAACTAAAACCTCGCCGGCTCTGTTTCTTGTGAACTGCATTCGCACTTCGTCACTGACGTAGGTGTTGGCCGGGTTCACTCCCGACGGATCGCGCGCACAGTCTCCGAATTTGCGCCATCGCTAAACAGACTACTGCTGCACTCTGCTTTGCCTTAGAATTCAGCACCTTGCGCTCGGCTATGGGCTTAGGGACAGACTTTGTGACAATTTTGAACGTTGAAATCAGTTTGATCACTTCTTCGTTCTCGCCCAACTTATAATCGGTCACCGTTTTTATGTTGTTTTTTATCTCGACATTTCCTTTCGGTAGTGCTGGGTAGATTGCTGAAGCAGAGCTGACACATACAGACCGATAGACACAAGCTAAGCTGAGAACAGGAACCGGCCCATTAAACTAGAACTCGAACCGTTTCGAATGCAGACAGATACAGTATGGGTAACTGGAAAGGCTTTAAAGGCCGTCGAAATAATTGACCTGGAAAGCACAAACAAGCTTACGTACATTCTTGCTCAACCTGTTCAGCCCAACTACTCAGATTGTCCTTTGAAGAATCTCTGAAATTCAAATGGTGGTAGTTGTAGACACAATAAAAATTGCATACCGACATCTAGCTGTCGATAATAATAATTAAGAGGAGCCTCAATCAAAAAAAATTTAAAAAGCCACTCGACTCACTGATGTAGATCATACGGCAGAGCCATTTCTTCAGACACTTGAGAAAAACTCTAAATTGAGCACAATTAGGGATGCAACCGAATACAAAAATACCGAATACCGAAGCGGATTTTCGGAACCGAATAATACCGAATATTGATTATTCGCAGCGCGATTTCAAAAATATACTGTCTAACTACGATTTCTTGTTTTTTTGGTAACTACTAAACTTCGCAACATCGCAACCAGTCGCACCCGTTCGCATCCGCCGGGCGCCAACTCTAGAATATAGACGCGAAGATTTATTTGACGATGAAATTGCGCAAAATGAATCAGAAATTCCGGATTATGTTACGAAACAGCAATGTTCTAGTAGAGGGGACACTGTTTGATGGACACTGAGGGGCGGAGCGGATGAAGGACAAGGACATTAAATGAAAATGTATTCAATGCTACAGAAAGCCAGGAAGGAAGACTTGCAGTGTTTTAACCATAAGATTTTGGTAAAAATAGCAATAATCAAGTGAAACTGAATAATTTTTGGGCTGAAAACTTCGCTTTTAGGCAAGAATACAATTTTGGTGCGACAAATAAGCGTTCGGTTTATTTTACAAAAAAACATAACAATTTTTGGATCGGCAACACTGTTACCAGGCTGCACCGATCAAAACATACAGTACGACCACAATTAACGCAACACGGCTAAATCTTTGGATTGTGATTGTGCACATAGAGACACTTTTTCTATTCTTGATACAATGCGATCGTAAAGCGTAGGCAGATACTGATAAAAATTTACTTCATTATTGCGTACGTAATGGGGTTAGAGACCGAGCATGGTCGGCCGTGACCAAGCTCCGGTCGAGTGAAGATTTGAGCCAGGCGTGCGTGCGTGCAGCAAAGGCCCCTGGGCCGGGCCCACCTACAAATTTGAAAATCCGGACCGTTTTCTAATATGTACTGTAGAACACTGTTCGCTTCAGTCTTAAAATAAAGGACCAGCAGTTGATCCGATCCGATCTGATGTGCAGGGGCCTTACGGTTTACGATCAGACTCGTGGCCCATTTCGCAACCCCCGATTTCGTAATCTCGGACGTTTTTCCCTTCTTTCACTGCCCAGCCACTTATAGGCATGCGGTTGGGTGCCAGTCGCTAAGAGAGCGCCGGCGTGTTGACGTCATGGTGTCAGCTCCCCACAGCCGCCAGTGCCCCGGTTGGCTGAGGGCCCCCGGCATAGTAGTTTTCTCAGACAGCTCCTAACGTTGTCGATGTTCTCCTCCAATGTGGCATGCTTTGTGGAACGGCTTTCGGTGCAATGGCAGATCCGGTCGGTTCCCTTTTATCTACTCGCTGTCACCAGCTTTCGGTGGCCTGGGTGGGGCTTTGCGTCGTCTAATTCCAGTCAGACTGGTTTCGAACCCACTACAACAGCTATGGATGCAGGGGCCGCCGTGACTCAGAGGCAGCGAGCTACCAACTGAGCCAACAACGCAACTTGCACCAGCAGTCATCTTACCTGAGATATTAAATAGCCGTAATACGTACATTGCAGCTATATTAACCTTCCTTACCGAAATCAAGCCGTACTATGACTGCTTGTAGTCTTACAACATGTGTAAACCTACCGAGTCACGTTAAATCGAACCGCCAACCCAGCGCATTATGGTACTTAGGGGGCGTGCAAAAATTACGTAATGGCATGAGGGGGGAGGGGGGGTTCGCCAAAAGATTACTATTCATTACGGTGGGGGGAGGGGGGGTTGGCGACTTCATTACGTAATTTTTTAAAGTGCAGAAATCACTAAAGTGGCCATAATTTTAATTGTTTTGATGTACAGTACATGTACTTGTAGTCTCGATTTGAAGCCATTGGGCTTAAATTTTCTCGATTTCACTTAGATGAACGTTTAGATTAGAGAAGGTAGCTACCGTTTACGTCAGGGCTTTCCAATTTTTCAAATGCTAAATGGCAAGAGTGACCTTTGACATCTTATTAAGAGTATATAAGGGTATAACACTTATCGACTCGATCTTTTACAGGGTTCGTGCGGCTTTTTCCGAGCAAAATTCGCTGAACAAAGTCAAATTTCCCCGACCAATCAGAGTGACAACATTCTAACAAGGCTCAGAATTTTTAAAAATTTGCTCTGAAAAACGCATTTATCCGGCATTCTGTTAAGTTGTAGTAGTAGTGGAAAGTCAGAAGTCCCATTTTCAAAAGGGTGGTGTGTAAAGCTCTGACAGGGCCCTTTGGGCGAGAGAGGATTCTACTGCTATCAATTTTTTCCCTGACTGGACACCAAATTCCCTGACCTTTCGGGTCCAGCACGAACTCTGGTTTATGACTATCGATTATCAGTCAAGCAATATTGAAGCAGCCCTAAAACCCAGTATAAAACACTTCCAATACAATCCGTCACCCCGTCAGTAATAAAACGCCATCCAATGATGGCTTCTATCTATGTAAAACTAAGACTATACGTACATGTACGTAGTTGTAGCTCATCAATAAAGAAAACTAAGATAACTATCAATTGTTACTGTATACAGATGCTATTTCAATAAGAACGTCATTTTACATAGAATTGAACGGAAAATTTTCGGCTCTAACTCTTCAAAAAATTGAAATTTCGGGGGGGGGGGTAGCCACAATTATTACGTAATTAGGGGAGGGGGGGTCAGGAAATTATTACGGGCGATTATCAGGGGGGGAGGGGGGGTCCGAAAATGGGCAAAAACACCATTACGTAATTTTTGCACGCCCCCTTACACGCTGTGAGTCCGAGTATTCTAAGAAATATGCTTAAAAGGCCTACTACACTTGTTTATTAAAAAAGCAAAACAAATTTTAAAGTAGATATTGAAAGATTTATACTCAGCCTTTTGCATTCCAATATGTACTAGTGTTTGTGCCTTCAACTGCAGCGATGCAAAGCTGGTGTCAAGCGTCGTTTGCTTAAACTGTGGTGGTGGAGAAACAGGCTGCCCTTGTTGTTGATGCGAATGCGACCCTCATCTTTCATTGAATGTAAAGACACAAAGAGTAAACTAGGCATCCTTTACATCACGTCATAGCAGCCCTTCTAGCAAGAACAGGCACAGGAAAACCAAAAAAGAAGTCGGAAAACTTTTTCTTGCGCCTTCTGTTTACTTCGCATCGACGTTCTAGAGTTGGCGCCCGGCGGATGCGAACCGGTGCGACTGGTTGCGAAGTTGCGACCGGTTGCGATGTTGCGAAGTTTAGTAGTTACCTGTTTTTTTTGCTAAACTTTTTTATGCTGAAAATAGCTGTAGTGCGAAGTATGGTTTGAATGCTATAGATTTATCCATGCCTATAACTAAAACAAGCCTATTTCGTCGTTCTGCTGACGGTAAAGAACGAGTACAAAATTTGCGAACAAACAATTTCAAGACGCGCGAGTTAGGCCACAAGTGCGCTGATTAATCATGTGAAGTCACAGCACAAAGACACTTCCGCGTATATATCCTTCTATTATCCGCCACATGGTGGAGATTTCATAAAAACACTTGCCCCTAAGCCTGAGTCTGAGCCTGAAGCTAAGCCTAAGCCTAAAACCGAAGCTAAAAGTTATGTTTGACAGCGGGTTTGGGCGAATGGGCCTTCTCAATTATCTCGAATGTGGCGGATAACAGAAAGATATTTACGCGCGAATCAGAAATGCATACAGAAAGTTGGAGGAAGGGAGCATTCATCCAGCCAGTACTACTGTAGCACCAGAGCTGGCAGCTTAGGCATACAACTTAGATTGGATGAATCGTTTGAAAAGATAGATGGGATTTTATACGTACGTAGTATTTGGTAGACAAAACAAACGCTTGGGTTAAGAAGTGGAAAACTGACAGCATAGTCTACTGGGAACTGAAAAGGCCGAAATGTTGTTGTTTATTATTATGTAAGTTATACCTCGACCTTGAAGTTCGTTGACTTTTTCTATGAATAGTCATTATTTGTCAAAATTTTAGCATTGTAAATGAAGAGATAGATGTAAAACAGGAAATATTTTGGTGATTTCTGCATAAAAACAAACAAAACAGTGCAACTTTAACGGTTTTGCAATATTCGGTATTATTCGGTTTAAAAAATACCGAATTCGAATACCGAATTCGAATAGTACTAGTAACCGAATTATTCGGTTCATACCGAATAATACCGAACTTCGGTTGCATCCCTAAGCACAATCAACTATTCTGTTGGTGGCAAAAC
>JASANB010003292.1:0-20000 GCA_030248155.1 Sabatieria punctata
TCTTAATACTGTATCTCACTGGGATATTACATGGACCCTTGTTCCGTTTTATATCCCATGGGATATTACTTGGCGGCAATGTTTATGTCCAATTTGAAATAATTTTCTTTACACACCTATACTGTATCTACATACTGTACATGTAGCAGAGCAAGGTCATCCGCCGAAGGGGAGGGGGGTCTGAGGGGTTCTGGGGCCGGCCGGGAGGGTCTCAGCCAAACTTTTTGGGAGGGAGGTTGGGCACGAAAAACGCTCAAAAATCGAAAAAATCGCAATTTTTTGGCTAAAAATCGCCAAACCTCGCTAATTTGAGCTGAAATACAGCTAAAGTGCTGTTTTGCTGGCGATTTTGGAAATTTTTGTGTCTGAAGTTGTAAAAAATCGCAAAAATTTGCTCAAAAATTACTTACCAGAAGAATCAGAGGGGGTCGGGAAAAATCGTTTCGGGGGTTCCCACCCGGGGGGTCTGGCCTAAGTCAGGTGGGGGCAGACCCTCTAGGATCCCCCCGCCCCTGTTACATGTGTATCTAAGATAAAACATTATTCCAGGTGATATTCCATGCTTTGTCCAGTTAATATCCCAGCAATGTTTTCACTGAGAAACGTTATTTTCCGTGTTAAATCCCCTGGGACACTAAGTGGAAAACTCCCGTACATTTGTATATCTGTAAGCGTGAAACAGAAAAGGAAGCAGTCCGTTGTGCGTTCCAAAAAAAACAGTGCTGTGGGCGTAAAGGCAAGAGGCATGCTCCTACGTAGGTAGATTCTCTCTAGCAAAAAGCAAAACGAGTCTGTTCTTTCGCAGGTACGTAAGGTGACGGGTTGTAAACAGGTTTCAGCTGTCACAAAAATTCTATAAACCATGTCGATAAAGTATTAGAATGCACTTACAATCACACCTCTCACCACTTTTCCAACTTTCACGTCTTGGTGACATCTCATTTCCGAGTATTTAAGGTCTTATCTCCATACATGTAACAGGTCATCCGCCGATGGGGGGAGGGGGGTTGGGGGGGTCTGGCGCCGGCCGTGGGGGGTCTGAGCCAAATTTTGGGGGAGGGGGGTAGGCACTAGAAACGCTCAAAAATCGAAAAAATCGCAATTTTTGGCTAAAAATTGCCAAAAATCGCTAATTTGGGCTGAAATACAGCTAAAAAATGCTGTTTTGCAGGCGATTTTGGCAATTTTTGTGTGTGAAATTGTAAAAAATTGCAAAAATTTGCTCGAAAATTTACTTGCCAGAAAAATCGGAGGGGGGTCGGTGAAATCGTCTCGGGGGGGGGGGTCCCCATTCGGGGGAAGGTCTGGCCTAAGTCGGTGGGGGGCAGACCCCCCAGACCCCCCTGTTACATGTATGCTTATCTCAGTTTATACTTCATACATACAGTAGTATGGTATTGTACTTGGCACCTTTTTACAGACAAACTATTCATTCATTTTGACAAAAATTAATCCCATTCAGTTTATTCACTGAACCTCCAACGCAAGAGAAGAGGTCCCTAAAACAGTTCAATAATCCAGTTGAAACCGCTCTCCATTCCTCAGTCTTCTTCTTTCCACCATCTCCTGCGATGCAGTTTTCCTATCATAGGTCAGTCCGAACAAACTACAAAAATCGATAATATGCTTGGTGAACAGGAAGGGCGAATTGAATTCTGATTCTGCATAGTCCTGTGGGAAGGTGTGGTGAAAGTTGTGGTCCCCGGACCCAAGCGTGAACACATGGCGCCACCAAGGTCCGTCAGTAGGGGTAATATTTCGATTGTAGGGTTTGTATCCACCGCTGTGAAAGTAGCTATTTACCAGGCCCACGCAATTTAGGGACATCACCCAGGGAACAGTTACGCAAGTAATCCAAGCGGTCCAGAATCGTTCTTCCCAGCCAAAAACCGCCACCGAAACTGGTATAACAGCGTGAAAAACTGCGTAACAAAGACCCAAATATTTGCGTTGGAAGGCAAGGATAGGATTATTTGTCAAGTCAGAGATGTCCAGTTTTCGGCCTTGCCTTATCACCTCCGGATGTTTCTCGTAAATCAGCCACCCGGTATGGGCAAAAAAGGCACCCCTTCCTCTGTTAGTAGGGTCAGCATCGGTGTCTCCGAATTTGTGGTGACATCTGTGGTCTCTGGCCCAGTGAATGATCGAATTTTGCATTAGAGTGCTGTGAAAGCACATAATAACCAGTTCGTATAATTTCGAGGCCTTGTAAGATCTGTGTGAGTAGAGCATATGGGAGCCTCCACTGAGAGAGTAAAAACCACAAACATAAATCGTAACTGCCCAAAGAAAACTTTGCCATTTGGCGACAAAAATAAATAGATAAATACCAATTATAGCCATCGTATGCGACTGAATCAGTAGTACCAAATTTTCCCAAACCACCACCGGTTTATGTGGGTTTACATTCTCTTCAATTTCCTTGAGATAATCGTAATTCTTGATCAATCCCAATATACGATAGATCCTCATACGATTGGTCTTACGTGCCAGGTAGAACACCCCCATAAGAAGCGAACTGAGAACATACAGTCCCCCCACCAGCGAATCGATGCCATTCTTGTAGCTTGGAAAGACAGCCCTAACAGCAGTACAGAAGTGGTGGCAAAGCTGGTAGGTACGGTCTGTGTAGAGACACCGTTCTGTTAAATAGTCGTGCAACCTTTGGGCGGACATTGGCACAGTCAAGTAAAAACCCGGGCCGCGTAAATTTGGGCCTCGTCGAGCCCTGGTTGCGCCAAATCCGACTAAAACCGGTCTGCCGGTGACATCAGATGGAATTGGCCGGCCCATCCGTGCCAATTATTATCACAACTATGACGCCTAATGCGTGGGACGCCCTTCGGCGGATGCATTCTGTTCTGCCTGTCGCGTCTGGTTAGAGAATGGCACTTCTAACACCTATTCATTGAAATCAGGATCTTACTCTAACACTAGCCTACTTTACGAACAGATTGTGTTCGGGTAGGCCCAGAACAAGTCATAATACATATGTACTACGAAGGGCAGCAGCACTTGGCTAACAAAATATTGTTCGTTAAGTGGTAATTTGTACTAGTTGGTGTTAAATAAATACTAAAGCGTATTCTGTTTACGTTGTAATCTGTGAAAAGAAGACCCAGGCCACCGAAAGCTGGTGACAGTGAGTAGGTAAATGCGAACCGACTGGAGCTGCCTAAGCACCTGAAACTACAATAGCAACCACACATGTGTTGGGACAAACGGGAACGGGGACAGCTACACTGAGACCCGCCCAGACTGACACCGAGCGTGTGTTTAGGCTAGTAGCGAAGGCATCGAAGGAAGGGCAGGATGTGGGTGTGGGTGATGGGTCCGCAGGGGCTACGGCGATCCATCCATCCATCCAAAGGCTAAACAAGCTGTTTGTTGTACGCTAGAGCACGGGAAGCGATTATACAACCAGCGGCTTCAAGATTTTTGAGCAAAAGGTCGCCAGATGTTTGCTTCACCAAATGGTCGAACGTAATCTGACACTGGGGCAACTGACCACCTAAAGCACCAAATCGCGCGTGCAAAGTGTAGAAGACACTAGGGCAAAATTTGGTCAAAGTTTTGTGATCCTGTATTCCTGGTCAAAGTTTTGTGATCTATGTTTTGTTCCCGATCCTACTGTGGGAAACATATATGTTTTATGTATATGTTTTAAAACATAAATATGTTTGTTTTTGGGAAAACATATATGCTTATGTTTCTCAATATGTTTGCATGTCAAATATGTTTCGTATTTATATGTTTTGAGGCCAATATGTTTCTGGAAACATATACATATTTTTCCTATAGGAATTCATTATTTCCAGACTTTTGGTTGCTGTTTGACAGTAAACTTTTCCAAAATCTGAGTTTCACTTAAACTTATTGAATCTGAGTATGCTATCTAAATTGTTGCAAACCGTTTTGAACAGGAAATTCAGCATCTCAAGTTTGAATTATCGAAAATTAAGACAAAATATAAGTGAATAAGCGACTTTTATACAAATATGTCTTATGTTTAAAAATATGTGCATATTCAATTTTCAGAAACATATAACTATATGTGTTATCAAGAATACATAATAAAGGAGCAAGAATGCTCCACTCAACGGCCGGCCGGCCTACCATGCGCTGCGCCAATATTTCAGGACTGGTTGCGAACGTTCGCAACCCCTCCTGAAATTTCTAGACTGGTTGAGAAATTCCCAACCTGTCCTGAAAAAACGGGAGCAACTTATGACAGGCCAACATGATTTCGGAGCAATGATGCGCCGGCCAAAAATTGTTGACTTTTCGGATTTGTTAATCAATAATTAGAAATACCTTTTAAGTGGCGTCATCCTTGGTGCAGTAGCTTGTCGGGCAGGTGAAGTCTACCGTCTGTCGTGTGTGTCCGTGTGCGCTCGACCGTACCTCTTAGTTGGTGCGGGCAGCAAAGGCGGAATTTGCACGCGTGCCTGTCGTCCTCCTGATTTTTCTCTTCTCTTGCTTATTCTTGGTCGTAACCGCAAAAAGAGAGGATTAAAGTTCGTCCATGGTTAGATTAATAGGTAGGTACTGCTCGTTTAACTGAGGAGACACGCGTGCCAGTCGTCCTCCAGATTTTTCTCTTCTTCTCTTGTTTAAATAGGCCCTACTGCTTGCTTGGGGAATGTGAGAACATTGATCCGACCGGCTTAACTGACTTTTAGGGGTCCCTCCACTACAGGTATATTAATTAATCACTTTCTTGCTTAGGCTCAGGCTCAGGTCAGGCTTAGGAGTGAACTGAATACAGTAGAGTAAGATTCCTATGTGTGAACAGGTGCCTAAGTTTGAACACTGGAAGGTCCCGGCCACCGTACTCCCTTTCTGTAAGCGCTATAACCTTGATTCAAGGTTCGCAGGTGGTGTGGGGTGTTGGCTATTTGCTGCTCTGCTTTTGCGTAACAAAGATCAGTTGTAAGGGAATAGGAGCAGCTGAAACGGTGACTAGTCGAACACCTAATTTTTTAATTGTCTTGCGCTAAGCTCCCTATAAGTGTTACAGCATAGGCACCCGGCGGGACAATAGGTTTTCATATATGCTCTTTTCATCTGTGGCGTCAGATTTTTTCTGCAACGCACCGCTTCGTCTGTATGAAACTGTACCTAAGGTGCCTAAGTTTGAACACCCCCTATATTTCCATATTTCTTGGCTGAAACGTGACATATTACGCTAAAGTGGTTTGTAAATTTGCTTTAGTGTCTTTCTAGTTCAAATAGTAGTGTAAAGGCGAAATTTTAACGTTAGCTGAAGCATGCAGTCGGCTCAAATCAGCTGAAGAATCGGCTGCCGCCAAGAAACAGAAGCTACATGGTAGAAAGCGTAAATCTGGAGCTAGAGCTGCCACGGTCAGCTCATCTGACGAATCAGATGCTGAGGAGGGTGATAGCAACACCTGTTACTCTTGTAACTGTGAGTGGGATGACACTTCTCTTGCCCAGACCTGATACTATTGCGACAACAAAGTTCAACAAGGTCGCAAAATCGTCCAGTGCAGAAATTTCACCTGCTCTGATTGCGCTGACAGGCTTTACAAGGAGCACATCGATGAGGACGACCCGTTTTTCTGCGAAGAACACATGAAAGATTAGTCGGGCGCTTAGTGATTACGTTCTTTTGATGCCGCTATCTGCTTATAAAGTGGTTGTTTTTTTTCGAAAACAACGTTGCAGCGTGTTTGTTAAGCTTTTTTTTAACGTAGAAAGTGTTCAAACTATGAAACCCCGTTTAAACATTGAGCAAGGCATCAAACCGTTTAGTGTTCAAACTTAGGCACCGGGTCCCTAAGTTTGAACACTTACTGAGTTTTAAAAAAACATTCGTTCCTCCTCTCCCGATCATGCGATCTTTACCAAACCTTCAGTGCCTCTTCCAGTGATCATGTAGTTTTGTTTCCATAAGCAAAAAGCCAATCGCCCAATTCTTTGGTTTTTAACAACCGCTTATTTCGTTAACCCGTTCAAACTTAGGAATCTTACTCTAGATAAAATTGAAATTTTTGTTAGGGACCCCTAAAAGTCAGTTTTGCCGGCCGGTATATACTTACCGGATAATCCGGTATATTTTGGATACCGGATAATACCGGATAGCTAAAAATAGCATTTTCATGACAATTTTTCCAGTTTTCGAGCGTATTTTTGGTTTTGCCTGCAGATTAGCACCATTTTCAGACTTAACTGCAGCCTATTATCTAGAAAATATAGCTGATTCAAGGTGATATCAGCCACATCAAATACATTCTTGGTCGTATCCTACCTTGAAAGCATCGAAAAAGTATATTCTAGCCTGAAAATTACTGTATTTCCTTAAAAGTTGATCATCATTACTATCCGGTCTTCTGAAAAACTATCCGATATCCGGTATTTTTTTACGGTTGCATCTCTGCCTGAGCCTAGGCCTAAGCAAGAAAGTGATTAATTAATATATATTGGAGGGACCCCTCTACAATGGTTTTTGGGATTTGTTCGAAAATGCGAATTTTGGATCTCTATCTGGTTTCCGGTAATCCGAATATATACAACAGGATTCAGTAAATTATTTTGCAAAGAATCCAGATTACAAATTTGTTTATATGGTTGCAATTAGAGATGCAACTGTAAAAAATACCGGATAATCTGGTATATACTGGATAATACCGGATTACAGTTGCATCTCTAGTTGCAATTGTATCTGTAGTCGTCACTGATCTCTAGTCGCCAAATTTGCGCCGCTCTTTATTGTCCACATTGCTGATTGATTAGTAATAATTTATTTTTATTGTAGATAAATTAGTGTTTGGACGTGCACCAACCATGAAGAGAGTGCAGAAGCACAACGTTCTTACGTTAGCAAGAAGCGTCGCTGTAGGCTACTTCTGAGTCTATTATTAACGAAAGCTCACCTGGACCGTCTAATTGCAACCAATTCCTGATGATCTGTCACTGTCCGGCGGTTCTGTCTGATGTCACACTGTGTTCCTCTGACAATAGCAGCAGCAACCCCACTGCTAGTTCTCAGGTAATTCGATCATACTCTATGTTCTTACTGAGCAACAAGCAAGTAAAATTACCATATACCACCTACCCATGGCCATGGGTGTCAGTACCATAAACGGCGTTAAGTGCCTGACTGTTATATGGCGTTAACTGGCTGACTGTGTTAGCACGCTGAACAGACGATTTTCAATAGATTTTTTAAATTTTAAATAGGAAATTTTTAGGATTCAAAAAGATTTTTAGCAAATGTGTGCGATCGTAAATGTCTCTGTTACTTCAGGTGATAAATGAGCTGCGGTACCATTTGACAACAAAGCCTGCTGACCGCAAAACAGTGGAGGATACTTTGCACTTGTTGCCATGTTGCAATGCACTCTGAGAACGGGCTGCTTTCACATACTCCGGTCAATTGGATGGCGTCTGAACCTGTTTAGTCAATCTGAAAGGTGTTGCCTTCCTGCGGCAGTGGTACTGCAAGCTGATGCAGTGTCCGGGCTTTAAGCCAACCAACCCCAATCAACGCCGCTTTCTGTCTTACCAAACATTTGACTTGCTGCGCCTCTCAGTTGGAGGTTTTACTGCCCTCGCCGATTCTTTGAGGACAACTACCCTCGATATTACCTTGTTCTGTTCAGGTAATTTTTTTCATTTTTGGCAGTGAAAAATGCAAGTTGCTCTTCTGAAACCACATATTTGGTTGGACTCAGGAACCCTAATTAAGGCTAGTGAGACCCAAATTTGTGTTCCGGAACCATTTTTCGGCTTAAGAACATACATGGGCGAGGGTGAGGGGTTTACCCCTAGCCGGCCAATACCCGCATGGTCGGTCATATTCCCCTCGTCGGCAAGCGCTACTCCCCATCCCTTGGAATTTTTGGCGACCTATTTTTGGAAAGCGAAAAATTTTGGCGACCTTGGAACCGATGCCTTATATGGCATCAAGTGCCTGACTGTAAAAGGTCATGCTGCTCATGCTGATATCGCTAATCCTTTAGAGTTAACGGCTCAATGTGTGAGACGGTGTTCAGTTGAGTTCGACAGAGAATTGGCTGTGGTGCACTCACCAGCTCAAACTACCCTTGTCGAAGCTGAAGGTGTCAAGCCATTATGACTATGCTGGACGCACGCCAAACAGCTCCGCCAATCTGCAGTACGGTCACGACCCTCTTTTCCTCAGAAAATCGAAGGCATCAAGAGAAAAATGACAGTAAAATAACTGTGTATACTGTATGTGCACCACTTTTAAGGTTTTGGGTCTTTAACAAAAAACTAACACGCATTTGACACCTGATCACCAATTCTGTTCACAGATTACACGCTTTGCATTTCGAATTGTTGGCAAGCTACTGCACCAAGGATGACGCCACTTAAAAGGTATTAACAAATCCGAAAAGTCAACAATTTTTGGCCGGCGCATCATTGCTCCGAAATCATGTTGGCCTGTCATAAGTTGCTCCCGTTTTTTCAGGACAGGTTGGGAATTTCTCAACCAGTCTAGAAATTTCAGGAGGGGTTGCGAACGTTCGCAACCAGTCCTGAAATATTGGCGCAGCGCATGGTAGGCCGGCCGGCCGTTGAGTGGAGCATTCTTGCTCCTTTATTATGTATTCTTGGTGTTATTTATATGTTTGATTGGCGAAAAACATACTATGTATAGTTATATTAATATGTTTGAAAAATTTCGATATTTTCCCACTGTACCCGATCCTGGCATTGAAGTGACTGATCGAAGAACTGTTTTTGAACCGCAAATGAAACATTACTACGCAAACTAAAATATCAAAATTGGTACAGGGAGCGCTGCATAGGGTATCCTTCAAGATAACGTACTCCGGGGTACACTACTGGCACTTAGTCAGTGTCGGATTGTGTACTCGGGTACAGTTTGAAGACAGCTTTTATGTGATGGGTTTCCAAAATGTATACATTACAGTATGTTTAAAGTATATTTTTGCAGATTTTCAATCTTAGTTTACTGACGCAAACTCACAGGAAGAAAACTTTGGCCAACCAGAGTCATACACATGGCAGAGATAGTAATCTGGATTGGAAAATTGTATTTTTGATCAGAAATCCTGAAAACAAGCAGTTTAACGTGATTTCGATACGTGTGAGTTAGTGTACCGCTCGGGTACCCAATGCAGCACTATCTCCCTGCCCTTATGAACACGTGCCTATAGTAAAAGACGGTGGTTATCTAAAGTATCTATCTCTCTTTCTATCCTATTATAGCTTATGGAACATTTAGTTTACTTAGGCTCCAATACTCTCAGGACTAAGATTCACATTTTATTCTTCTATAACAGTCAGGCACTTAGCGCCGTTTATGGTACCGACACCTTATAAGGTGCCGGTACCATATATGGTACCCCTACCTTTGCATTGGTAGCGGTACCGGTACCATATATGGTACCACTCTGTTCAGATTTTGTACCACACATGGTAGTGGTACCATATATGGTACCACCACAGTCGCCGAACGTGGGGCACCATATATGGTACCATTACCCTAGGTACCGGTGCCATAATGGTATAAGGAACAAAATTAAGCGTCGTTTGGTAAAGCGTCTTTTTAAATTTTACAAACTTTCCAAAGTTTTCATTTAATCCATATTTCGTTTATACGTTATTTGACTTCGCAAAACCTTTAATGGGGAGATCACTCGAACTGTAAATATTTAACGCAGTCGACCGAATCTGGTATCAAATGACTGCTGACGATCTCTTGATTATTATTTTACACATCAACATCTAATTGCTACGTGCTATATTCAGCTTTACCTCAGATACGGTTTCTTGGTCCTGTAAAACACGCGCACCCAAACTGTAAATCTTTAATAAATATAATCGAGTACGGTATTAAACAACTGATTTTGACTTCTAGATTTTTTCATACACAAGCACGTCTGCAACCAATTACTGCAAGCTTCCTCTGATCAAACGCTTGCGTCATATCGTCTTGCTTGATCGATTATCAGCCGATTACCCCCGGAACCCCAATTAGAAAACTTGCTATAAGATTCATACGCATAGACGTACGTTCGTGCCCAAGGCCGGATCGGTAGACCATTACTTCAGCTACAGAATAAGCACAGTTAGAAAGATTGGGATCGAAACCCTAGAACGGCGGCCGTTTTTAAACGGCGATCATCACTATCAAAAAAATAAAAATAGAAGTTTTATAGTAATCTATTGAAAGATAGCTACCAATTTTATTACCTGAGTAGGCCTACCTTAAATGAATATTTCGGCGCATTTACTTTCAGAGATCCTTGAAAAACAGATTAAAAAAAGAAAAAAATCGTAGCATTCGGGTCCGCTGACAGATATGTCTGGCCAAAAGCATATGGGTAGATATGAGAATTTACTATCGATTAAGCATAAATATAACAATCTTCGTCCAAGCCCCAGGGCGGTGGTCCATTTTAACAATAAACGGCTAAAAAATCTTCACTAGAAACACTAAACGACGCAAGTAGTGATCTTCTATTTTTAACTTTTAAAAATATAGCCTAGTGTAGGGAGATCACTACTTGCGCCGATTAGTGTTTTGAGTGTGTACATTTTTGGCCATTTTTTTGTTTAAAGAGGGCCACCGTCCTTGGGCTTGGACGACTATTGTCATGTTTATGCTTAATCGATAGCTAATCGTCATACCTACCCAAATCCCCGTGGGGAGACATATCTGTCGGCGGACTCGAATGCTACGATTGTTTTAGTTAGGGATGTCGAAATCGCGCATTTTCATTCTTTTTATTTTTTTTAATTTGTTGTTCAAGGATCTCTGAAAGTAAATGCGCCGAAATATGCATCTAAGGTAGGCCTACTCACATAGTAAAATTGATAGCTATCTTTCAAAAGATGACTGAGAAAACTTCTTTTTTCTATTTTTTTCATAGTGATGATTTTCGTTCAAAAGGGGCCACCGTCCTTGGGCTTGGACGAATATTGTTATGTTTATGCTTAATCGATAGCTAATCGTCATACCTACCCAAATCCCCGTGGGGAGACATATCTGTCGGCGGACTCGAATGCTACGATTGTTTTAGTAAGTGGGGGTTGCGGGGGAAATCGGCCGATAATCGATGAAGTAAGGCGATATGATGAGCGTGTAATCTGAGATAGCATGCAGTAATTGGTTGTGGATGTAGTATAATGTAGCAATAATGTACAAGTTAATTGTAGTTGTTTGATACCGGATGTGGTCATATTTGTTAGAGATTTACAATTTGGGTGCGAACGTTTTACAGTGCATTACAGTATTTCACACTAATTGACGCAACTCCGACTGTGGCCGTTTATCGGATTTGACCACACGCCGAAACGCATAATCTGGGGTAGAACTTGATATAGCATGCAGTAATTAGATTTTGATGTGTAAAATAATAATCAGGAGATCGTCAGCAGTCGTTTGATACCACATTCAGTCGTCTGTGTTCAAAATTTGAAATTCGAGTGATCTCCCTGGTGTGGCCTGTGTATCTCCGGGTCAATATTTACCCAATATTTACCCGGGCAGATTAATTTACCAGGAATCGAACAAAATTTTCCCAGCCCGTTAGATTTATTTAAAGATCGCCAGAAGCTTAGCAAGCAGTAAAAAACGTCGGAACAGCAAAAATTCCCATTATTTCTGAAAATTGTGACTGATTCGTTAGCTGTACTGGCAGTAAACGTGTTTTTCAGTGTTTTTGTAATTCTGGAAGTCACTCTACACTCGTATAACAACTGGAACGCCGTGGCCGTGGTCATCCGAAGACTGGACTCGGCGTTCCTTGGGAGCAAGCAGAAATCAACCAAAACAGATGTGGCTGATGCAATTTCGCGTTTGTTGGGCATCAGAGTGACACATGTCGGTTACCTCTTCGGTTCCAAAGCCAGGCATATCTACCGGTTCCCCTCCCAGATGTCACAACTGCAACAAAGTCGCCATATCGCTCGTCACTGTCGTTCAGAGCCCACCTCTCCTAAGTCTTCTCCTGTGTCTCCAGTTCAACTGGCCGTTCAAGTGTGTGCCTCAAGTCATCACGTTCTCATGTGCGCCCCACTTCCAAGTTTACCAATCACCGTCCCTCACCTGTCACTTCACGATCACGAGCTTCCAGCACCGTCAAATGGTGCAATCCTCGCATCGGCTATGGTTTCATCACGCGCTCCAACACTAACCAAGACTGTTTAGTTCACCCATCCTCTGTGCTCTCTCCACATTGCTCTCATTCGGTTCCACAATTACTCCCTGGCGAAGAGGTCCATTTTGATGTCACCCCTGATCCCTTTGACCGGTCCGATTGCGCTGTCAACGTCTTCACCTGTGGTCCCCATTCCTCTCCTGTTTCCTGTGGTTCCGGACGATCGTCAGGCACAGATGTGGCCCTGGTTCAACGCTCGTCCAGGCACAGATGTGGCCCCGGTTCAACGCTCGTCCAACTGGGATGAAAGAGATTTATACTCAGCCTTTGCATTCCGATTTTCGTTGTAGTGTTTCTTTACGAGTAAATGTGCTTCTTGCCTCAGTGCTGAAAGAAGGCTCCTTTTACTTCACAGCATTGCAGTAGCCGAAACAATCTGAAATTGCATTTGGATCACTTTGGTACAGACCGCCTAAACAATGGGCCACTTTGATCGGGAGATACCAACGACGCACCGATCTTGATATGTTCAGCATGTCTGCATGTGTGCATATCCAAGTCTTGTCTAGTACGTGCATACGTAGGTCGGCGCGCGGCTGTGATAATTTGTCTGGTTTGGCCGCTGAGCCAACTATTGATCGCTTTGGCCCAGACATACACCCTAGTGCAACGGTGTGTGTGTCTGGCCGTGTGTCTAGCGTGTTGAGCGGCAAGGCCTGGTGCAGTGTTTAAATCACTCACTTCTCTCTGCGCACCTGCCTTGCGGTTCGGCCAGTTTTCTCTCCACTTTGTGCGCGTGTCTATTAGCCAGTATTTTAGTGTGGCTGGCAAGTAAAAGTCTGTTCGGTTGTGTTGGCAAGCATCTACTACTGCTGCATCGGCTGCGACACCGTGAGCGACAGCGCGATAGGAACGGCAGAGGAAGATAAGACGACCAACGCCCGAGACAGATTAGATCTCCCTACCTAGTGGCTTCGCTTCGCTGCCGTCCTGTTATATAGACAATATCTATCGTTTATAGTTGGTGCCAGTTATGAGAGAGTCGATTTATGCCTTTATGAAGAAACTACCTATTTAGCATGTTGACTGGTTCCCTCTAACAGAAGAAACACAAAAGATCTACGTACGAAGACTAAGAAATGAGTGGATTGTCGCGTTCTGCCGATATTTTCGTCGGTGCATCCACCGGAGCGCTGAAAGGTAAGAAAGAGCAAACCACTTTCCCTTTATTTAGGCGCTGCATTTGGTGTGTTTAAACAGCGTAATTAAGGCATAAACCTGCAGACGAACTCGTTCGATAACCTGAACGCCATTTCGTCGCTGCGTCCGGCCACCGACGAGGTGTTGGCGATGTGTTGGGCACCGAGCGGCGACCAAACGGAGGTTCTGTGCGCCCAAATGGACGGACAACTGAAACTGTACGACTCGGTCTCCAACGCTGTCACCCCTCTCTTCTCTTGCCATCTACCACCTCAGACTGTTAAGGCAGTACAGGTGGTACAAAAGTAAGACTGTATCGTCTCGTCAGTCTCTTCTGATTACTGTATACAGTCAAACCTCTACAAGTGTAACACGCTATATCCGAAATTGTCGTTCCGTCAAAAAGTGCTGAAAAATGCATGGAAACTGGTTTTCTGTTCGTATTCTACCATTTAGAATCATACATGTACTAGGGGGTTTGGGGTTACCCCCGTAGCTGAAAAGCCCTAACCCCCTCACCCCCCCGAGCCAAAAATACAAGTACTAGTAGTGGCTCCAGTCCAGTACTAACAAACTGGCTCAGAAATCACTAATTTTTAGCCCAAAGTTCGCTTGAAAAGCCTATGGAAACCGAATTTGGCGTTTCCATTGCTGATTAAGAGAAATCGGTGTTTTTGGAGGCCCTTTTTGTCATTTTTTGTTTGTTTTTTAGCTCTAAAACGCTATTTGGCAGCTTAAAATAGCGATTTGTAGCGTCCTTACTGAAAAATGCGTGTTAGAAACGCATTTCCAGTCCGTTTGGAGCTTTTTGAAATTTTGGACCCCCTCGGGGCGAAACGCTCCTCAACCCACCACCTGAGGAAAACCCCCTCCCCCCAGGTCGGCCGGAGCTATCCTATTCAAACAAGCTGGTTTGACGTTTGTTTTTAAGCTTGTTATCCATTTGTAACTGCTTAAACTCAGTCTGGAGGTTAAGGTAGAACCTTGGCTCGGTAGCGAGGTGTCAAAAGTTTGACGCCAGTTTCATTCATACATGGGCCGGAAAAATCCGGAGGGGGTAAGGGGGTTGAGACTTCGGGGGGGGGGGGGGTCCCCCCGAAAAAAGGCCAAAAAACGCCTATTTTGCCTTAAATAAGTGAAAATTTCCTCCCTCCGGGAGGGGGGGGTGGGGGAGGGCGGGTATGGCCGGCCGAGGGGGGGTATGGCCGACCGAGGGGAGGGTATACCCCCGGCCCATGTATGGTTTCATTGGTTCAGTATTCTTATAGAAGCAGGGTTTTTGATTCTCCAATAATCATGAACTTCTCTTTCTCACTCACTGCCATGCAAATGCATCATGAAATCATCGTTTAAGCATTGCTTGCCATATTTTGGCGTTGCACTTGCACTTACATACGTGCGCCGTAATACTATAAGATAGCCTAAATTTGGGGAGCTAGAAAACTTAGGATCTTTCGCTGTCATAGTAGTTGTTTTTGCAAATAAGATTTAGTAAGTAGCCAAAGTGAAGCCTAGTTTTTCAGTTGCAAGCTGGCAACGGCACTAGAGTCTGGAGAGGTGAGCGTCTGGGATCTCGAGGGCAATTCGGAGGTTCAGTTTGGTTCCGGCCAGGGTCTGACCGGTATGCGTGTGTCCCCTTCCAACAGCAACCAACTGGCTACCGGAGGTAAAGAGAACCCGCTGAAGATTTGGGACCTCAACTCTCACGATGCTCCTATCTTCACTGCCAAAAATGTCAGTTTCTTTTCTTATTAAGGGTCAGGCACTTAACGCCATTTATGGTACTGGCACCATATCTGGTACCCACGTTCGGTCGGCCACTGTTATATGGTACCCCTGCCTTCAAATTGGTAACTGTACCGGTGCCATGTATGGTATCACCACAGTCCCCGAACGTTGCAGTGGTGCAACTACCCTAAGTACCGGTACTATATATGGTGCCAGTACCATAAACGGCGTTAAGCGCCTGTCTGTGTTTAGGTCTTTTGCATAGGTTGCTCGCTATTAGCTGCAGACCCCTAGAACCGGGACCCAGGCGATTTTTTGCACACACCCCTCCGATTTTTGTCTTTGACCTAATTTTTGCGCCAAGGTAGGAAATTGCTCCCAATTCACCCATTTGACCGATCACCTGTTACATGTATGGTGGTAACAGGTCCGTGGTTGGAAGGGTAGCCACTTTTGCTTGCTAACAGTGTAACAGGGTGGGCCCCTAATCGTACATGTAACAAGGGGGTCTGGGGTTCTGCCCCCACCCGAATTAGGCCAGCCCCCCTGATGGGACCCCCCCCCCCCCGAGACGATTTCGCCGCCCCCCCTCCGGTTTTTCTGGCAAGTAAATTTGTGAGCAACTTTTTGCAATTTCTTACAATTTCAGGCACAGAAATTGCCAAAATCGCCTGCAAAACAGCACTTTTTAGCTGTATTTCAGCACAAATTAGCGACTCTTGACGATTTTTACCAAAAAATTGCGATTTTTTCGATTTTTGAGCGTTTTTAGTGCCCAACCCCCTCCCAAAATTTTGGCTCAGACCCCCCCGGCCGGCGCCAGACCCCCAACCCCCTCCCCCCTTCGGCGGATGACCTGTTACATGTATGTTCCTCATATTTTACGCTCGACCCCCTCCCCTCCCTAGACGATTTTTCCGGCCCGGATTTATTTTGCAACGGTAATTCATTTTTTAGAATTTGAGACAAAATGTCACCTTATATGGTGTCGGTACCATAAACGGCGTTAAGCGTCTGACTGGTTTATCATAATTGTCTATACAAAATTCTGCCTAAAATTCCTGAGGGGATAGCGGCAGCCTGAGGGGGCTAAATTAGAGCCTGAGAGGGACAAACCCCCTCTAAGCGCCCCTTTGCCCATATCTGCCACTAGCCTAGATACCGGTACCATAAACGGCGCAAGTACCGTGCTGTGCTGTAGAATATAATGGTGCCCGTACGATTAGCGATCGACCGGAATTGCGGTTCCTGCCAGAGCTAGCGTTTCGAAATTTTGGTTCCTATCGATCGCAATGTACCACTGTGCTATCCATCCGGGTTGGGTTCATTTGGGCGTGTCTCGTTTGGGCGTGCACAGTTGGGCGTGGTTTCATTTGGACGTGCATTCATTTGGGCGTCTGTCGAAAATTTTTAATAAGAAATGGAAGAAATCTCAAAAAGTTTAATCTCATTTGCTCCAGATATACGCAGCAACAATCGATAATTCATCAGTGCTGCTATCAAACAGCAAGAAGGGCTCACTAAGCTGCAACTAATTAGAAACGACAAATGCAAACACGTTAGACAATATTTTCGCTGCGTAAAATATTTTCGCGAAAATTTTTAACTACAAACTAAGACTACAAATTGAAATTCTCTGAGGAAATAGGTCTAGTCAGGGTGCCTAATTTTTTGGGTCTCGGGAGGTGAGGTGGGTTGGTCTAGCTAGGGTAACCCTCAAATCCCCTGGTACATGTATGTGGTAGACTCACGTCGACCACAAAATATGAGAAATGAATAAATTATGTACTAAAACTGTCTATTTTATGCTCAGAATACCTTTTAAATGCTTTTTCAAAGGCTAAATTTTCAAAAATTTCTCGTCCTTAAACTACTAAAACTTGTAATTTCTGTCAATTTTAAGCCCAGAATGCTTTTGAACACGTTTTGAAGGCTAATTTTGCGAAATTTTCTCGCCCTTGTTGGGCAGCGGTACAACCAGGCAACTTCAAAATTTTGCACCCACTTTGCAAAATCCTGGGTACGCCACTGGGCAGGGCAGCCTCTGCAGCCTTTCGAGCTCGGCCCACCGTTTGCTTGCAGGCGATACGACGGTAGCTGCTGTTTAGCTGCCAAACTCAGGAAGGGAGTCAGCATTGTTTCTCTGAACGCTTCTCTATGTATAATTGGTTTGTTTTTAGCAGATTGGCCACAAACAAGTAGACATTCATTGACTGCCTTGAGGCCTACATAGTTTCCTACATTTTAAATAAAAAAATTTTTGACAGACGCCCAAATGAACACACGCCCAAATGAACGCACGCCCAAATGAGACACGCCCAAACGTACACGCTCAAATGAGACACGCCCAAGTGTGCACGCCCAAACGAGACACGCCCAAACGTACACGCCCAAATGAACACACGCCGAAATGAACACACGCCCAAATGAACACACGCCCAAATGAACGCCGCCCAAATGAGACACGCCCAAGTGTGCACGCCCAAACGAGACACGCCCAAACGTACACGCCCAAATGAACGGCTCCCTATCCATCCATCCATACCATGACTGGTAGACATCGATCAATCTGCAGCCGACGACCCGTTGCATCTATGTTTCACTGTTCAAATCTTGTGCTGTCAGGATTGGTTGTAAACGTTCGCAACCACTCCACAAATTTCACCATAATAAAGTGTTCTGGAGATGGTAAAATGTTTCAGGTGCGACCGGATTGGCTGCAACTGCGGGTTCCGGTCTGGGTGACCGACTTGCAATTTCTGCCCGACTGCCAACAGGTCGTCACTGCCACCGCACATCACCAGGTCTCTCTCTCTGTTTTCTTATTCTAGCCTTATACAGTCAGGCACTTAACGCCGTTTATGGTGCCGACACCATATAAGCTGCTACTACCATATATGGTGCGAAATCTGAACAGAGTGGTACCATAATTATATGGTACCGGTAGGAGCCTGACAGAGCTGTAGAGGCCATATATGGTGTCGGTACCATACATAACAGGTCATCCGCCGAAGGAGGAAGGGGGATTGGAGGGGGTCTGGCGCCGGCCGGGGGTCTGAGCCAAAAAAATTGGGAGGGGGTTGGGTACAAAAAACGCTCAAAAATCGAAAAAATCGCATTTTTTTGCTAAAACTCGCTAATTTGGGCTGAAATACAGCTAAAAAGTGCTGTTTTGCAAGCGACTTTGGAAATTTTTGATTCTGAAATTGTAAAAAAATCGCAAAAAATTTGCTGAACAATTACTTGCCAGAAAAGTCGGAGGGGGTCGGGAAAATGGTCTCGGGGGGGCATCCGGGGGGTCTGGCCTAATTTGAATGAAAGGTGAAAAAGTAAGGCATGTGCAATGGCGTAGCTGGGAATCGAACACAGCACCTTTGGATTGCCGGTCCAGTGCTCTAACCACTAAGCTGCACGCCTATGCCAGACCAACACCTTAAACTCAGTATTTGAGAAAGCTAGCCAGTCATGAGGACCCCAAGCCTACCTAAGCCTAAGCCTACCCCCCCAGACCCCTTGTTACATGTACAATGTATGGTAGGCACCATAAACGGCGTTAAGTGCTTGACTGTTTGAGCCCAAATTAAGCGATTTTTCCTGAAAAAATTGCGAATTTCAAGCGTTTTGTAGAGCCCAATCTCCCTTCACAGAATTTAGGCCCATACCCCCTTCCGGCCTGCGCCAGACACCCCCAAACCCCCTGTCGCACCATCGGCGTCCACCAAAGGGGTCGAGTCCAAATTCTGCGACATAGAGTAGTGCTAAAGAAAGATGGTTCAAAATTGAGATTTCTAGCTGGTAATCGCAGTTTTATAGACAATTTTTTTTAGCATTTTGTCGTGATTGAATTTGTAGAAAACTGCAATAATAAATGGTTAACACTTCGGAGAGGGTGGAAAAGTCATTTAGAGGCTAGAATGAAAATTAATAGCAGCTGATTCTTAAATTTTTGGGTTAAACGAGTTTCCAGACAAGTAGGCCTAATATCCATTTCTTCAATTATGCATGTTGTGAAACCTTCTTATTCCTGATTATCATTGTCAAGCTTGACCAGACGTCCTATTCCACTTACGTCATTTATGATTTTTCGACGTATAGTTTTACTGATCATTTATTTTCCACCGATTTTCGCTGTTTAAGCTCAAAGAATTCGCTAGGGTTCAAATCAATTAATCCATTTTTTATCTTGTAGCATAGTATTAAATCTGTTTTTACCCTTCGTTTTTCTAACGTTTCGAGTTCCAAGATTGTAATACGCTCTAAATAGGGTTTCTCAGACCAGCCGCATCTATAAAATAATCTCCGCGTAAAATATCTTTGTACTTTTTCAATGGAATCAATATCCTTACAAAGATAGGGATTCCAAATAGCTGATCCTGATTCAACTATAGGGCGAACATAAGTTTTATATGCCCTCAGTAAGATATCGCTTTGTCGTGTATGAAACACTCTAAAGATTGTGGCTAACAGGCTAAATAGGCCTAATTTCCATTTCTTCAATTATGCATATTGTGAAACGTTCTTATTCCTGATTATCATTGTCAAGCTTTCACCAGACGTCCTATTCCACTTACGTCATTTATGATTTTTCGACGTATAGTTTTACTGATCATTTACGTACCAAAACACTTTGGGCGAAAAATGGAGTGGTTGTGATGCCTAAAGTCTCTCCAAAAAACTAAGCGATCTGGCGGTTTTTTGCGAATAACTTTTTATGGAGGCGTCTATGCGACTAGAACTTCCGGATGAAAGTGGTAGACAAGGCCCAGCTCCGGACTGGGGTGAATCCTAATCTGCGCTACGTTTACTCTGAACACTAATTTGTGCTACAGAAAAATTGAGGTTTTTCTAAATTGTGATGAAAATGAGATGACTCCAGAATTCGATTCTAGAGTTTTTATGGAGTTCAATGATGCTTTTATGACGTTTCTAGGTCAAACTGTTCCGGAGATATGA
>JASANB010003292.1:25000-28763 GCA_030248155.1 Sabatieria punctata
TGACTTCTGGTGCAAAGTGGAAAATTTGTTTCAAATACCTGTACTAGTACGCTGGACCCTTGAAGACGATTTTCAAAAAGCAAAAATTTTTGGCCTTCAAAAGAAAGTTTTTAAAACAACTGTGTAATAACTGTCTGTAATAGCTTACACGTATCTGTTAGTGTGCTTTCAGGTCTACTGCAAGTCAGCGCTAAACTGTCTGTTAATGCGCAAGCAACTGTCAGTACTGCACAACAGCCAAACACCTTCCTCTTCCAGTAAAAGCGTCAGAGACACCTCTGAGCTCTCCGATTCCGACCGGTCGGACTCGGAGGACGAAATCTGGCAATCGCTGGAGTCGGTTAGCGTGGCTAAACTTAAACCCACCAAACGCAAGACCGACCGACAGCCGAAGTTGGTTGTGAAGAGGAAGAAGAAGAAAGCTGGGAAGAGAGTTACTGAACTGGAGAATAATATTAATAATTCTGTGGATCAGTCTGACAGTGTACCGCCGGTTAGGAAGAAGCGAAAGAAAATGCTGACTGGCGTTAAAAGACTCTCTGCTATTGTGCATTGCGCTGATGCGAAGAAGGGCAAATTTGAATAAAACTTGTTCTCCCTCTCTTAGCTTTACCGTTAGTATTTTAGGTATACCGAGTTTGGCTTAGCCGTTAGAGACTTGTGTGCATGTACTTTCATCGGAACCTGACTCGCCTAAATAGATTTCCTATTTCATAACCGTTATGCAGTCAGGCATTTACGCCGTTTATGGTACCGACACCATATAAGGTGGCGGTAGCATATATGGCACCACCACAGGCCTCGAACGTGGGGTACCATAAACGGCGTTAAGCGCCTGACTGATATAGGACCGGTACCTAGACTAATGGCACCATATATGGTACCCCACGTTTGGGGCCTGTGGTGGTACTTTATGGTACCTTGGCATTGGTACCTGTACATTTACCATATGGTACACTAAACCATGTATGGTAGTCGTATCATATATGGTAGCGGCACCCATCATGGGTAGCGGTACCGGTACCATGGTACCACCACAATCTATAAACGTGCGGTACCAAATGGTGCCACTAGTCTAGGTACTGGTGCCATATGCTGTCGGTACCATAAACGGCGTTAAGTGGCTGACTGTATTTTAATTGTCCCAGTTTGAGGTTTCACTGATTGAATATCTGACGGTGATTTTAAAGCTGGTTAATTTTTCCATTTTGTTTCATGTTTGTTAAGATTAAACCGGTCTGCTCTGTCGTCTGAACCCAAATTCAGAAGGTGGGTTGCAGAGTACTAGAAATCGTTTAGAATCAATGTTTCGGACTAAAAACGCTAATTTTGACTAGAAAACAGCTAAAAATCGCGTTCTACAGGTAATTTTGTATTTTCGAGTGTGAAATTTTAAAAAATGCTAAATAATTTGTGCGAAAATTGCGTCCTGGAAAGAAAAATGGCATATTGACTTATGGCATCTATCCATAATCGGAAGCAGACATGGGCATAGAGGGCTTGATTCCTTCAGGCTCTGACCTGCCCCCTCAGATCGTCGCTACGCTCAGCAATTTTCAGGTTCTGTATAGAAACTTATAATGAAATTATGCCTAGATTAGATGGAAATGAGCTAGAGCAGCTTATTTTAATATATTTTAGCGAAAAAACGAAGCTTAAAACCTTGATTTTAGTAAAAAGAATCGGACGTTTTGGCTTACCATCCGCTCAACCCCCCATCAGCCCCCTCAGAATTTGCCACCAGAAATGCAAGCCCATGTCTGGTGTCTAGCAGTTTGGCTTATAGGGGTGTAGACCATACTGTACATGTAACAGGTCATCCGCCGAATGGGCGGGAGGGGTTGGGCACATTCTAGGGAGGGTGGTTGAGCACTAAAAAGCGCTACTTGCAAGATCTTAACTAACAAGTTGTAAGTAAAAGCAAAAACACACGGCTTTCTAAGGTAATGTCTTTTAGAGTATATTCTACATAACATTATTAAAACAATTATCTCAGACTCAGGAAAGATTAGAATCGATCGTAAACCTTTTATTAGTGGCTAAGAGAAAACGGCTATATTGGGCAAGCGCGTAGGAAAGCAGTTTACACAACCGCAGCAAACCGACTATTTACAGAAGCAAGGCAACCGATCGCACTGGCAGTTAAACGCAAAATCCATTGCATACCTACTCTAACCGAACATAATAATAATAATAATAATAATAAAAGTAATAATACAGTAATATAAAGTGCGTATCACAGCCTAGACTTGGTGGTATACTGTACATACAGTACATATCAACTCAAAGCTATCCACTGACTTCTGTATATTTTGGTCGAACAGACAGACAAAGTCAAGAGTGGGTTGTAGTTTGTTTGAGCGGGTCAAATCCCAGGTTTTTCCTCTGCAGGAATAAGTGAATTTCTCTGAAACTGGGCCTTCTGTTTTGCTGTCGACGCCAGCACTCCAACATCAGATCGTAGAACTCTTTGGCACAGTTGGACACACATCGCACGTTCACCTGGAACTGTTGTAAATCAGTATTTGTCTTGTAAACAGAGAAACCAACCGCTTTGGGATCTTGGCAAGAGATCTTGTGGGCGTTCTGTATAACTTGTTGGTCGGACAACTCTTCTAAAGGCATCTCCTCTCCATAGGTGAACAACTCCCACAACAGCACTGCGAACGACCACACATCTGACTTGCAACTGAATTTACCCTAAAACAAATGAATGATGGTTTCAGTCAGGCACTTAACGCCGTTTATGGTACCGACACCATATAAGGTGCCGGTACCACATATGGTACCGGTACCTTAGGTAGTGGTACCATTATATGGTACCGTCACCATATATGGTACCGGTACCGTCACCATATATGGTACCGGTACCATACGTATATGGTGCCCCACGTTCGGCGACTGTGGTGGTACCATATATGGTACCCCTACCCATGGCCATCGGTGCCGGTACGATATATGGTACGAAATCTGAACAGAGTGGTACCATATATGGTACCGGTAACAACGCGAAGGTGGGGGTACCATTATATGGTACCACCACAGACCTCGAACGTGGGGGTACCATATGGTGCCACTACCGTAAGTACCGGTACCTTATATGGTACCGGCACCTTATATTGTGCCAGTACCAAAAACGGCGTAAAGTGGCTGACTGTATTTATTTCTAGCCCCAAAAATTTCGGCCAAATCGGTTAAGAAATCACAGAGCACTAGCCATTTGAGTGAGGAGACATTTTTATCTACTCTCCATTCAGACAGAAAAGCCAATCCTCCTACCATAACAACAGCCTCCCAGGCCATCCATCTAACAGGCAGCATGTAGTTTTCACTGGTGGTGTAATAATGGTGAGCGTAGGGTTTGAGGACCATTCCAAAATCGCACACTTTCACAGTGAAATCGTCCCCAACAATACAGTTGCGTGCAGCCAAATCGCGGTGCACAAAATTGATGGACTCCAGATAGCGCATTCCACTGGACACTTGAGTGGCCATGTAGATCAGGGTTTGCAATCTGAAAATTTGCATAATAGTGTGCAACTTATCAGTCTGGTCTTGGCACCTGAGTCTGGCCTTGTTCAAGTGCAGAAAGCGTCTCAGGTCGCCGCAGGGTAGGTACTCCTGAATGATGCAGAGGAGGGTGTTGACTGCTGGCGCCCACCACTTGAACCACATTCACGTCGTGCAGTCGACTCAGAAGTTGGAGCTCGCGCTCAAAATCGGATCTGCAATCACCGCCTCAACCTCAATACAGTGTTGAATG
>JASANB010003293.1:0-20452 GCA_030248155.1 Sabatieria punctata
ATGCCATGGTACTGAGACAATAAGTTATCTGTCAAAGCTGGGCATAATGTGGTATCTATTTGGTGCAGTTCTCTCTGCTGATTCAGAATATATTTTTTTATTTTATTTAATATTTCATATTTTTGCGCTGTGGCCACTCAGTCGCAAGTTATGACCCTCTGAAGTCATTAAAAAACATGCCCTGACAAGCCATAATCATGAAATAAATGTTCAGCATTCATGCATTTCTGAAGGGAACCTTTTGTCAGTCAATCGTGTGCCCGACCTATTTTGACCCGCTGAGTTCAGAAATGGCCTCTGTTTTAATCTATTATTGCTCCTTTTTGAGATATGCGAATATCAATGCAAAATTGGTTTGAATATGTCAAAATTGAAAATGAATAGAGAAAAACAAAGGCTATTTTTGTTCTCAGCGGGTCAAAATAGATCGAGTACACTGTTGACTGACAAAGGGTTCCCTTCAGAAATGCATGAATGTCTGAATACCAGACCAGGGGATAAAAATTACAGAAGTAGCTCTGGAGCGGTCAGATTGAAAAGCAGATGTCATTTTCGTAATCAGCGGCAAAAACTGCATTACGTGATATAAATTTACTGGCTCTGAAAATTAGCTTGACAGGACCTTTGCACAAAAAGTATTAAAAAGATTTGAAAAAAAATCGGAGTCGCATTTTGCGGTACTTTCGTAGTTTTCGGTGAATATCTTGCTAACCAGCCGCGACTAGGAAACGGGAGTACCAGAATATGAAGGGCTATTGGAACAGCTACGAAACCATATGCGAGTTGCGATCCTAGCCGTAAGGAAACTGGGCTGAAAGGTGAACCGTTTGAATGGAGACTGTCTGACACCTGGAAATGAAACCCTGCCAACCCTATGTACTTTAAGCGGGTGTAGCTCCTGGTTCCAGGGAGTTTCTGATGGCCCGGCATGCACCGTTGGTCTTCGATTGAGCTCTATTTTAACAGATATTAATATCAGCCATATCAGCTACTAGAGTGCGAACAATACCTGAAAACCCAAAACCCCAATACCCAATACTAATTGGGACATGTCAAAATCGAAAGAAAATTTATGCTAACCTGAAAAATTAATCTAGAAAAATCAAAAAGGTTGATCCCTGATTAGGTTTAGGAAGCTGTTTTTGCCTTAATCAACCAAAAGTTAGTAGAACTTCTTATTGTGACCCGCTTTTCTATATAAGTAGTACACCAGTCATTAATTTCCCTGTTCTTATCTAAAATAGAAATTATACTATTTCTAACGATACAGAATGTATCAGTACCGCACATGTACATACATACCCAGGGTTGTGGAGTTGTACACTTCCCGGCCGAGTTAGAAAATGAATTCGTCAAAAATAAGAAACACGATTGAACTATGCATGATTGAGCACTAAATTTCGGCTAATTTTACACTCAGAATGGGTTTTAAACGCTTTCTCAAAGACCGTGGCGTATCCAGGGGTGTAAGGTGGGTACACCCCATTTGCGGTAGAGGTAGGAAGAGCAAGTCTGTCAAAAATAAGAGAAACTAATGAATTATATAGTAAAACTGTCTATTTTACGCTCACAATGCCTTTTAAATGCGTTTTTAAAGCTAAATTTTCAACATTTTCTCGCCCTTGTCGGGCAGAAGCCAAACCAGGCCACATTAAATTTAATTTTAATTTTATGCCCGGAATGCCTTTTAAACGCGTTTTTGAAGGATAATTTTGCTGAATTTTCTTACCCAGGCTCAACAAGGCACTTTCAAAATTTTACACTACTACTTTTACTGCTCAAAGGCTATTTTTTCAAAAATTTTCTCGCCCTGGTTGGGCAGTGGCCGCCTAGGCCTTTTCAAAATTTTAATCACAATGCAAAAGATCCTGCCTGCATCACTGGAATGTACATGTTCACTGAAATGTAATTTTTGGCCCAGCTATGCAAGTATTGGGTATTGGGGTCTCAGGTATTGGTATTGGGTATTGGGGTATTGGGTTTTTCAGGTATTGTTCGCACTCTAGTAGCTGGATATGGCTGATATTAATATCTGTTAAAATAGAGCTCAATCGAAGACCAACGGTGCATGCCGGGCCATCAGAAACTCCCTGGAACCGGAGCTACACCCCTTAAAGTACATAGGGTTGGCAGGGTTTCATTTTCTGGTGTCTGACAGTCTCCATTCAAACGGTCACCTTTCCTTCGTTTCTTAAGCTAGGATCGCAACTCGCATATGGTTTCGTAGCTGTTCCAATAGCCCTTCATATTCTGGTACTCCCGTTTCCTAGTCGCGGCTGGTTAGCAAGATATTCACCGAAAACTACGAAATTGCCGCAAAATGCGACTCCGATTTTTTCAAATCTTTATAACTTTTTGTGCAAAGGTCCTGTCAAGCTAATTTTCAGAGCCATCAAATTTATATCACGTAATGCAGTTTTTGCCGCTGATTACGAAAATGACATCTGCTTTTCAATCTGACCGCTCCAGAGCTACTTCTGTAATTTTTATCCCCTGGTCTGGTATTCAGACATTCATGCATTTCTGAAGGGAACCCTTTGTCAGTCAACAGTGTACTCGATCTATTTTGACCCGCTGAGAACAAAAATAGCCTTTGTTTTTCTCTATTCATTTTCAATTTTGACATATTCAAACCAATTTTGCATTGATATTCGCATATCTCAAAAAGGAGCAATAATAGATTAAAACAGAGGCCATTTCTGAACTCAGCGGGTCAAAATAGGTCGGGTACACTATTGACTGACAAAAGGTTCCCTTCAGAAATGCATGAATGCTGAACATTTATTTCATGATTATGGCTTGTCAGGGCATGTTTTTTAATGACTTCAGAGGTCCATAACTTGCGACTGAGTGGCCACAGCGCAAAAATATGAAATATTAAATAAAATAAAAAAATATATTCTGAATCAGCAGAGAGAACTGCACCAAATAGATACCACATTATGCCCAGCTTTGACAGATAACTTATTGTCTCAGTACCATGGCATAAAAAGAGTACCAGAGCATAACAATGCACTGCGCCACTTTTCAGATGAGCTGGACAGGATCCGACGCCGACAGTACGGAGGCAGAGGTGGAGCTGCTGGTGGTTGAATTGCAGTTTTGCCGGGTTGTTAATGACAAACCAGGCAGAAAGTAGTAGAAATGCCGGGCTGTTAATACAACCAGGTAAGACGGAGTAGAAAGGAGTAGAAAGGCCGGGCTGTTAATACAACCAGGCAGGAATGTACGTACGTACTACGTACGTCACGTACGTCGTAGGTGGTACCGGGCTGTTAACACGGTGCGTGAAAGAATAACGAATTAATTATAGGCAGGCCGGATTACAAGTCACGGCAAGAAAAGAGAAAGAGGATCAGCGGCGTCCACTGTGGGAAGTCACCGACTGATAAACTAATGCTACGCCGGGGAATGCGCCGGAAGAACGTCGGCGGCTTATGAGTAGACCTATTTCTTTTGCAAATTTTAATTAGTAGTCGTAGTTAGTAGTCTCTAAAAATCGCCAAAAATAATTTGTAGTCTTAGTTAGTAGTCTCAAAAAATCTCGATTTTGAATATGTAGTCGTAGTTAGTAGTCAATTTGTAGTCAGCAGAATTTTAAATAAAATCGCCAAAATTTCAGGTTTTTAAGGCAAAACGAGAAGGTTGAAAGTCTAAAATAGTAAAAAAGACAAGGGAGTGGTGAAATTAGTAAAGATAACATCTATTTTCTGATAGGTGTGAGGCCAAAAATGCGTGATATTTAATCAAGGGTAGTTTTAAATTTAGGATTAGGTTCAGAATACACGGTTTTTTATTTACAGCTTCAAAAGACGTATTTTCATCAATATTCAACCTACTATTAAACTCTATATTTTGTTTACCTAAAGCAAACAAATATTTATGTACTTTGCTGTTTTGCAAACTTTGTTGAAAATGAATAAATATTTCAAAATATAACAGAAAACTGCTTTTGAATGGCACAAAAAAGTTGTTAAACCCAGAGAAAAAGCTCAGTTAACAAAAACCCACAGGTAAAATTTACTGTTGATCGGGTATACCCATACCCATACCCGAAACTGGGTATTTTTGAGTAAAACTACCCGAAATTGGGTATACCCATACCCGGGTACTTTTTGAAATACCCATACCCGGGTATACCCGATTTTTTGAAAAATACCGGGTATTTGAATGGGTATTTTTTAGAAAAAAATCGCGCAAACGCACACGTTATTTCTGTAAAAACTCTCTTAAGGAAGTGTTAAATAGAAATACCGTTTTTGCCTTGCATTATACAGTCACTTTACTGTTTCGGAAAGGTTAGTTATCCATCTAATTTGTTTCAAGAATTGTACAACTAAGCATTTTGGCGCTTTTTAATTTTATGCATAAAACACCATGAAAACAGCTTACTGAAAAACGCTTGCGGGCTCAGAAAGGAATGCTCTGGGTTGTCATGCACCTCAATCTCTCACTGCAAAATTTACTGTACATACATGCTTAGAACATGGTATTTGACTGAAGCTGAATATTTATTACAAATGTACGTTGAGTACATAAAAAGACTTTTGCGTGCATAACAGTAAGTTTCTATTAGAAGAAATCGGACTTCCAGTTTGGTGCTCCCTTTGAGGATAAATCACGGTTCGTGCGGACCTGGAAAGTCAGGGAGTCATGGAAACGTCAGGTAATCAGGGAAAAGTCAGGGAATTTGGTGTCTGGTCGGGGAAAAATTTGATAGCCATAGGAACATCAGCGCCCAACAGGGCTTTACACACCACCCATTTTGAAAATCGGTCTTCTCACTTTTTACTGCTACTTAAACCGGAAATTTGTACCCTGAATACCGATTAAATGCGGTTTACGAAGCAAATTTTTCGAAATTTTCTCACACTGGCTGGAGCTTCCTCACTGTGGTTGGTCAGGGAATTGTGGCTTTAGTCATGGAAAAGTCAGATATTTTTGCTATACGAAAGCCGCACGAACCCTGTAAATGCCATTGTAACGCTAGTAAATTTAGTTGGACTTTAATTAGAAGGTTACAACGTTTCTATGCACTTCGTCTTAATACTGGGATGTATTTACAGCAAGCTGAAATTTTTATGGTTCGAGAAAGCTGAGTAGATTCATTTGTCAATGTTAATCTAGAAAAGTATTCGAAAATTCACAAGTGTTCTAGTAACTGTGAAGTAAAACTGTAACAGTTACTACTACATCAGCTTCACTGAGCACATAATAGTTGTCCAAAAAAGCGGTTTAAAATCTATTTTTGCTAAACCAATCGAAATTTGGCATTTTTGAGGAATTTCGCGATTTTAATGAAAAATACCCGATTTATACCCGATACCCGGGTATTTATAAAATACCTACCCATACCCATACCCGGGTATGGGTATTTTGAAAAATACCTACCCATACCCATACCCAATTCAGATTCGAATACCCATAGCAACAGTAGTAAAATTGCACCATTTCCATATCTAAATGATTAATGTGCATGATTTGACCAAATAAATTCCAGAATTTGCTGACTACTAATTCACAAATTCAAAAGGTATTTTGTAGTCAATTTGTAGTCACTAAATCTGAATATGTAGTCGTAGTCAATTTGTAGTCTTGATGACGTCACAAAACCCCAAAAATTAGTAGTTAGTGGTTAGTAGTTAGTAGTCACTACAAAATAGGTCTACTTATGAGCGAGCGATAATTAATGATTGGAGCGAGCGAATAATAATAATAAAGAACAGTCTCACGTGCTGCCTGAAAGCAGGTAGAGTAGCGGAACCAGGACTATGACAATGTCTACTGGAATTAATCCACTTTTATCTACATGAACGGCTGGCACACAGAGAGTCTTCTACACGGCGATCGCTGCTCAACAATACACAGGAGCGTTTCAATTCAAATTACTGACGGCCGCCATACAACCGCGTAATTGGAATGGCTCAACAGTGGTCCTAACACGACAATGCAATTAGCAATAGAGAAAACAATAAACAGGCGCTGAAACATAGCACGTGTACACAGTACACAGACAAAGAAAGAAAATGTACGTATTGTAGTCAGTCTGAGACAGCAGCTTCTGTGCAACAGGACTGGACAATTTTTGAATGAATGAAAACAATCTGAACTAGACCTGTGTTTTATAACTGAATATAGGTGGTAAACTCTAGTACATAGTACTCTGTATTGATCTGTTTAACAAGACTCATTTGTCCTTGGCAAATAGTTGAAAAATGCAGATTTTAAGAATAAGACAAAACCAAAGACAAAAAGCACAATCTAGCACGCCCTTCAATTTCCGGCTACATGGTCTAGCTGGTTTAACATAGTAGTAACCAGATGCCTTAGCAGCCTTCCATATCTAGAGCCAAATGCAACAAGCAGTTTGTCAGCAGCATTCCGTAGAGCAGCCTTCCAACTTCAGGTATCTACCTTCCGTTTAGTAAAATAAACCAGAAGCTTAGATAGCCATCCATTTTCAGGCACGCATGCACCAGGTTTCGCCTTTTATCCTTGAACCTGTGTACAGCCGCTAGTGGTTAAGGCTCATCAGCAAGGTGACCACTAGGTGAGAAAGCTGCATTAACACAAACATACATGCTTCTTCCACCCAGCAAAAACCTTCATGGTAACCAAATATTAACCAAGAATGGTTCATGCCGTGGTATCAGAGAGAGTATGATGTGCAGAGGGAAATGAACACCACAAACACACAACACAGTAAGACACAAACGGCAGGACAAGCCTACCTTGGCCATTTCTGCTCTCGCCATGCGCTTGACTGATGAAGAGACAAGTGATCTTGCTTCATTTCTGTTCTCTTTTATATCACGTATTGTGCCCTAAGAGCTAATCTACAGGACACAGGCCCCTTTGTTGTCCAATGTACTCTGCAGTAATCCTTATTTATGACTGGAGTAATCGACAGTTTTATAGTCACTGTTTATGACTGCTATAACATTAGACCTGCCTTTTGGTCAATCTCTTTACCGCCAAAAAATATCAAGCGCAAAAATATTGAACTGTTCCCCAGCACCAAAAAAGGTACTGGGGTTAAACAACCCGACCGTGAGGTCAGGAGGCAACCCAGCCAAGGCCGGGAATACTCCAGTCCAGAAGGAGCTGGAGATCAAGCGACCCAACATAAGTTGGGAATTGTTGTAATGTATAAGCGGTTGTTTGTATGTAAATCTATGTGAAAATCCAATGAATAAATTCCATAATTTTCTGTTTTTTAATCAGATCAAATTTACCTACCAGTGTTGGATATTTCTCTGTAAACTTCAAAAAACTAATAATAAGTTCTGTTTGGTTGTACCCATTAGCTATAGATTCTTTATATAAACCATGAATTCTGTCTGCTAAAAGTGGTAGTGTATTATTTAATCTAGCAAAACGAATCAATTGTGAGTGGAAAACTTTGATACCCATATTACTATGTACATTGCTGTCCCTAGATACATATCTTGTAATCTTAAAACCAAAATCATCTGTTTTATTGTAAACACTAAATTGTAAACCATTTCCAACATTAATGTGTAAATCCAAAAAATTACACGAAATTTTGTTATTATCACCAGAGCTTTCTAGAGTAAGACAATCTGGATACATACGTTTAGCAACATCTAAAAAATCTGCAAAATTAGCAGTCAAAATATCATCTACATATCTCATGGTTAACCAAGACTTTTTTGCAGCATCCAGATTATTTCTGTCGATTAGGAATTTAAATTCTAAGATGGATAGTGTCAAATTAGCTAAATATGGAGAAATAGCCCCACCCATAGGACAACCACATATCTGCCTAAATATATTACCTCCAAATTTAACATATGTTTCATCTATAAGAAAACGTATGCATTCTTTCAGCTCTGGACTTGAGAGTATCAAATAGTTTTTAATATGACTATCATTTGTATAAAAGGTTTTGTAACCTGAAATTGTAATTGCCTTTTTTCCACAATTTTTAAAACAAAGGTCTATGAGGTAGTAAATTTGAGCCTTGATAGTATCATGTGTCAGGCTGGTGAATAAACTAGTAAAATCATAAGTTTGTACACAGTTCAAATTAGCTCTTCCTTCTAATATGCGAATGACCTCTAAACTACTATATATCGACCAGTTGACACGAACACCTGCTCTGCTTTGTATTGTATTGCAGTATCTATGGAAGTGTCCCTGAAGATGTTTCAGTGCATTTTGCATAAGAATTGATAAAGATCTGGTGGACACAGTTGCTCATTTGCTATCAAGCCGAATCTGGCACACCATTGTAATGTTTTATCTCGCTTTTCTGCAAGGTTTGTACAACTGTCAATGACAGCAGTTAAAGATGTCCATGTGTAGTCAGTCAAAAGTATATCATCAGCTGGAAGAACGTTTGCAACAATATGCAGTTTTCAATATCACATGAGGGCTCAGTATATAGTCGATCTTAACTTAAAATCCACAGCACATAATTTAGACATTCAAACAGAATAACAGATCAATTATAACTGTTCAGACTTCAGATACAAGGTTTACAATAGTTATACCTGATAAATTTCTTCAAAGCTCAGCAGCTCGGTACATGAACATACAGTATGTATGTGTGTGTGTGTTCCAGAACAGAAGTCCAGTCCGCTATAGTAGAATAGAACCGAAAAGTCCCCTATTCTGAAATAGCTTGAGTCCCCTATAGTAGAATAGAACCGAAAAGTCCCCTATTCTGAAATAGCTTGAGTCCCCTATAGTAGAATAGAACCGAAAAGTCCCCTATTCTGAAATAGCTTGAGTCCCCTATAGTAGAATAGAACCGAAAAGTCCCCTATTCTGAAATAGCTTGAGTCCCCTATAGTAGAATAGAACTGAAAAGTCCCCTATTATGAAATAGCTTGAGTCCCCTATAGTAGAATAGAACTGAAAAGTCCCCTATTATGAAATAGCTTGAGTGCCCTATATTAGAATAGAACTGAAAAGTCCCCTATTCTGAAATAGCTTGAGTCCCCTATATTAGAATAGAACTGAAAAGTCCCCTATTCTGAAATAGCTTGAGTCCCCTATAGTAGAAAAGCGCTAATTAATGTTTTGTACGATGCGGGCGCCGATTTAAAACAGGTACGAAACGGAATTTGGCGGTGGGCGCCGAATCTGTTCGGATGCGTTGAGTCCCCTAAAGTAGAATAGGTCTTGAGTCCTCTATACTCTAATAGTTGCTTGAGTCCCCTAAACCATGAAAATCACCGTGAAATGGGATAGTGCCAATTTTTCAAGTCATAAAAAATCACATTTTTCGAAGGTTCACGTTGAAACGAAGAACACTACGAGATTCAGCGTTCCCGTTTTGACTAATGTGAAGTATTTAATTTCACTGATTCAGAAAATATAATTTGGTCTGGCTCAAAAGGTTTCCCCAACCATATCTATAGTATAAATTCAGCTAGGAAAATTTGCATACCAGATTCGTTTTCTGCATCGAAAACTGTCCTAGAATATCGATATTAGAACTTCCAAAAACGATTTTGAATTTTTTTTGACCCGCCAGTGTATCACTTTTGGCCCGTTTTCTTGTGCAGAGACACTTAAACCATGCCACCGCAGTCCTTATTATTCTGATCGGGATACCATAGGGGATCGTTTTGCATTAGTATCAAACTATCAAGTGTTGCTGAGGTTTGGTGAGAAGGCAACTCCAAATTAAACAGATTTATTCATGGTGCCATTTACAACCAACAAATGCATTTGTACTTGACCCAATCAAAAGTACTGCTGAGACTAGCCTACTTTATCTGTTCCCGCCTACACAGCCACGGCAGAGGAATAACTGCGGGGTTCAATTAATTTAGTGTTCATAAGAGTCCATTTGTCCAGCACAGGATCGTACTCCTCCACTGTGCTCTTGCTCTCATCTTGGTAACCCCCAACAGCATACAATTTACCATTCAGTGTGACAAGGGAAAAAACAGACCGTGGTAAAAGCATGTCCTCAATCAAGGTCCAGTTGTCGTGTTGTGGGTCGTATTTTTCGCACGACTTCGGGTCGGAGGAGCCGCCACAAACGTAAATGTAGCCATTGAGAACGGCAGCAGCATGCATATGACGAGCCACATTCATGGGTCGAACAAAGCCCCAAGAGTTGCTCCCGGCTGTGTAGCGCTCTACTGAACTGAACGGATTGCTGCCATCATAGCCACCGATGGCATAGAGCTGGTGGTTGAGGGCTACTAGAGACATATAATCTCGGACAGTGTTCATGTCTGATACAAAGCTCCACTCGGCAGCTGGTTCTAACAGGCACTCGCAGGACTTTAACTGGTTACCTCCACACACACAAACTGTGTCATCAATTACAGCTGCAGCATGACTGGCTCTGTCTGTGTTGAGACTAGGTCCCAAATGAGCTGCTGCTTCTCCAAGGACGTAGGTCTCAGTGGAACTGAGGCTGTGATCAGATGACCAGCCTCCTATTGTCATTACGGTGCCGTTGGCAGTCACAACACTGGCGTGCTCGTATCGAGACCGCGCCAAGTTGACGTTGAGCACGGTGTTGGATGCAGGGTTAGTGGGGTAGAACATCTCCATCCTAGTCTGAGCTGAACTGTCTTCGCCAGCGATAAGAAGAATTCCTGTGGCGGCTTAAAAGTTGTTACAATCAGTTACCCATTACGTACTAGGCATACATGTACTAGGGGGGGGGGGGGTTTGGGGGGGGTACCCCCCCCCCCCCCTTGACAAAGGCCAAACCCCCCCTCACCCCCCACCCCCGAGACAGGTTAAGGGACCTCCACCCCCCGACCAAAAAATACAAGTGGTGGTAGTGGCTCCAGTATTAACAAACTGGGTCAGAAATCACTAATTTTTAGCCTAAAATTCACTTGAAAAGCCTTTGGAAACGGAATTTGGCGTTTCCACTGCTGATATTTAAGAAAAATCGGTGTTTTTGGAAGCTCTTTTTGTCATTTTTTGCTTGTTTTTACCTTTAAAACGCTATTTGGCAGCTTAAAATAGCGATTTTTAGCGTCCTTACTGAAAAAAACGTGTTAAAAACGTATTTCTAGGTGTTTTGGAGCTTTTTGAAATTTGGGACCCCCCACCTGGGCGAAACCCCCCCCCTCGACCCCCCACCTGAGGAAAAAACCCCCCTACCCCCCTCCCCCAGGTCGGCCCGGAGCTGTTACATGTATGGTACTAGGCTAGAAAAGTGGGGAAAAGCCGGAAGCTCGATTTTGAGACGTTTACAGAAATTGCCATGGAAAAGAGAGAGGAGGGAGGGAAAAAAGGAAGAGAAAGGAAAAAGAAGGAAAAAAAGAAGGAAAAAAGAGAGGGGGGAAAAAGAGAGAAAAAAGGAAGGAAGAAGAAGGGAGAGAGAAAGGAGAGAAAGAGGGAAGATGAGAGAAAGAAAAAGGAGGAGGAGAGGGAGAAAAGGAAGGAAGGGAGGAAGAAAAGGAGGGGAGATAAAGAATATAAGGAGGGGGGGGGGGGAGAAAGGGGAAGGGGGAAGAGGAAGAAGAATGATAGGAAGAGGAAGAATACGGAAAAGGTAGGTAAAGTAGATATTAAGATTGTTGATATCCGCACTTTTTCTGACTATTTATAGCCTTTTTACCTGAAATTGATAGACAAACCGATTTGAATCTATTTTTTTCTCGCTATTCGTTTTATTTCAATGTACACCAAGATTAAAATTTCGTAATTTAACCAAATTTGCAAATTTTCAGATACAAAAATTTTTTCATTTTCGAACTGTTTTTACCCATTAAAATATGAAAACGCAACCGCTGCCCCATAAAATCTGGTTCTTCGTCTTTCATTACTAGTAGATCAGGCTTAAATACCTCAGAAAAAGTCTGCAATCGCTGCAACAATTCTTGAAATTATCAGTGACTTGAACCTGCATACCTACCTTGTCCAGCTTTTTACATGGTGACTTGACACCCTCGGACTTGAACCGAAATTTCATATTGGACTTGACGTTGAACCACTTATTTTTTTAACCCCGGACTTTCCAACACTAGTATACCCCCACCCCCCCCCGGCCCAAGTAGGAGGATGTGGCTGTAGATGAAATGCCTGGCCAAATTGGTAGGTGAAGAAAAACCATATATTTTCTTGCACAGGTGCGGCGAGCTACCTATTCCTGAAGTTTTTACTCAGTAAACAACTCAGTAAATTACCGAGTGCCGAGTTTACCGAATTTTTTCTAATTGAGTAATTCAAAATTGAAACTCGGTATGCAGTAAGTAAAATTAAGAAAAAATTTTACCGATAAGTAAAAGTACTTACTTTAATTCAAAATAACTAAGTACCGAGTAACTTTTACTCAGTAAATTTACTGGGAACAACACTGATTCTAAGAATAACATTGCCTTTACCTAATTTTTGCGTGCGAAATCGATTTTTGCACCCCAAAACTAGCTCAGGGATATTAGATTTTGCGCTAAAAATACTGGTATTTTTTTCAAAAAACGAAAATTTCATTTTTTCGCATTATGTCATCTTGCCAAAATGTTGTGTGTGAAATAAATAGCCGCTGGTCGGTCCAATTAGCATGCAAAAGAGAATACGTTTTCACAGAAATGGCAATTTCTGTAAACGTCTCAAAATCGAGCTTCCGGCTTTTCCCCACTTTTCTAGCCTAGCACCTCATGTAACAGCTCCGGGCCGACCTGGGGGAGGGGGTAGAGGGTTTTCCTCAGGTGGGGGGTCGAGGGGGGGTTTCGCCCAGGTGGGGGTCCCAAATTTCAAAAAGCTCCAAAACACCTAGAAATACGTTTTTAACCACGTTTTCGTAAGACCTAAAAATCGCTATTTAGCTGCAAATAGCGTTTTAAAGGTACAACACAAGCAAAAACTCGACAAAAAACTTCCAAAAACACCGATTTTTCTTAAATATCAGCAGTGGAAACGCCAAATTCCGTTTCCAAAGGCTTTCCAAGTGAATTTTGGGCTAAAAATTAGTGATTTCTGACCCAGTTTGTTAATACTGGAGCCACTACCACCACTTGTATTTTTTGGTCAGGGGGTGGAGGTCCCTTAACCTGTCTCGGGGTTGGGGGTGAGGGGGTTTTGGCCTTTCCAGGGGGGGGTAACCCCCAAACCCCACATGTATGCCTAGTACGTAATGGGTAACTGATTGTAACAACTTTTAAGCCCCCACAGGAATTCTTCTTATCGCTGGCGAAGACAGTTCAGCTCAAACTAGGATGGAGATGTTCTACCCCACTAACCCTCATCCAACACCGTGCTCAACGTCAACTTGGCGCGGTCTCGATACGAGCACGCCAGTGTTGTGACGCCAACGGCACCGTAATGACAATAGGAGGCTGGTCATCTGATCACAGCCTCAGTTCCACTGAGACCTACGTCCTTGGAGAAGCAGCAGCTCATTTGGGACCCTAGTCTCAACACAGACAGAGCCAGTCATGCTGCACGCTGTATGATGACACATTTGTGTGTGTGGAGGTAACCAGTTAAAGTCCTGCGAGTGCCTGTTAGAACCAGCTGCCGAGTGGAGCTTTGTATCCAGACATGAACACTGTCCGAGATTTATGTCTCTAGTAGCCAACCACCAGCTCTATGCCATCGGTGGCTATGATGGCAGCAATCCGTTCAGTTCAGTAGAGCGCTACACAGCGGGAGCAACTCTTGGGGCTTTGTTCGACCCATGAATGTGGCTCGTCATATGCATGCTGCTGCCGTTCTCAATGGCTACATTTACGTTTGTGGCGGCTCTCCGACCCGAAGTCGTGCGGAAAAATACGACCCACAACACGACAACTGGACCCTTGATTGAGGACATGCTTTTACCACGGTCTGTTTTTTCCCTTGTCACTGAATGGTAATTGTATGCTGTTGGGGGTTACCAAGATGAGAGCAAGAGACAGTGGAGGAGTACGATCTGTGTGGACAAATGGATCTTATGAACATAATTATGAACCCCGCAGTTATTCTCGCCGTGGCTGTGTGGCGGGAAAGTAAATAGGTCTCGCATCTTTGATTGGGTCAATACAAATGCATTTGTTGGTTGTAAATGGACCATGAATAAATCTTTAATTGGAGTTGCCTTCTCACCAAACCTCAGCAACACTTGATAGTTTGATACTAATGCAAAACGATCCCCTATGGTATCCCGATAGAATAATAAGGACTGCGGTGGCATGGTTTAAGTGTCTCTGCACAAGAAAACGGGCCAAAAGTGATACACTGGCGGGTCAAAAAAAATTCAAAATCGTTTTTGGAAGTTCTAATATCGTATTCTAGGACAGTTTTGATGCAGAAAACGAATCTGGTATCAAATTTTCTAGCTGAATTTATACTATAGATTGGTTGGGGAAACCTTTGAGCCAGACCAAATTATATTTCTGAATCATGAATTAATACTCACTTAGTCAAAACGAACGTGAATCTCGTAGTGTTCTTCGTTTCAACGTGAACCTTGAAAAATTGATTTTTTATGACTTGAAAAATTGGCACTATCCATTCACGGTGATTTTCTGGTTTAGGGGACTCAAGCAACTATTAGATATGAGGACTCAGACCTATTCTACTTTAGGGGATAAGCATCCGAACAGATTGGGCCACCGCCAAATTCCGTTTCGTACCTGTTTTAAATCGGCGCCCGCATCGTCAAACTTAATTAGCGCTTTTCTACTATAGGGGACTCAAGTATTTCAGAATAGGGGACTTTTCAGTTCTATTCTAATATAGGGGACTCAAGCTTTTCAGAATAGGGGACTTTTCAGTTTATCTAATAAGGGCACTCAAGTTATTTCATAATAGGGGACTTTTCAGTTCTATTCACTATAGGGGACAAGCTATTTCATAATAGGGGACTTTTCAGTTCTATTCTACTATAGGGGACTCAACTATTTCAGAATAGGGGACTTTTCGGTTCTATTCTACTATAGGGGACCAAGCTATTTCAGAATAGGGGACTTTTCGGTTCTATTCTACTATAGGGGACTCAAGCTATTTCCAGAATAGGGGACTTTTCGGTTCTATTCTACTATAGGGGACTCAAGCTATTCAGAATAGGGGACTTTTCGGTTCTATCTATATAGGACTGGATTGTTCTGGAACACACACACACATACTACTGTTGTTCATGTACCGAGCTGTGAGCTTTGAAGAAATTTATCAGGTATAACTATTGTAAACCTTGTATTGAAGTCTGAACAGTTATAATTGATCTTTATTCTGTTTGAATGTCTAAATTATGTGTGTGGATTTTAAGTTAAGATCGACTATACACTGAGCCCTCATGTGATATTGAAAACCTGCATATGTGCAAACGTTCTTCCAGCTGATGATATACTTTTGACTGACTACACATGGACATCTTTAACTCTTCATTGACAGTTGTACAAACCTTGCAGAAAAGGAGATAAAACATTACAATGGTGTGCCAGATTCGGCTTGATAGCAAATGAGAACTGTGTCCACCAGATCTTTATCAATTCTTATGCAAAATGCACTGAAACATCTTCAGGGACACTTCCATAGATACTGTAATACAATACAAAGCCAGAGCAGGTGTTCGTGTCAATGGTCGATATTAGTGTTTAGAGGTCATTCGTATATTAGAAGGAAGAGCTAATTTGAACTGTGTAAAACTATGATTTTACTAGTTTATTCACCAGCCTGACAATGATACTATCAAGGCTCAAATTTACTACCTCTAGACCTTTGTTTTAAAAATTGTGGAAAAAAGGCAATTACAATTTCAGGTTACAAAACCTTTTATACAAATATAGTCATATTAAAACTCTTTGATACTCTAAGTCCAGAGCTGAAAGAATGCATACGTTTTCTTATAGATGAAACATATGTTAAATTTGGAGGTAGTATATTTAGGCAGATATGTGGTTGTCCTATGGGTGGGGCTATTTCTCCATATTTACTAATTTGACACTATCCATCTTAGAATTTAAATTCTAATCGACAGAAATATCTGGATGCTGCAAAAGTCTTGGGTTAACATGACATATTAGATGATATTTTGACTGCTAATTTTGCAGATTTTTTAGATGTTGCTAAACGTATGCATCCAGATTTCTCTTACTCTAGAAAGCTCTGGTGATAATAACAAAATTTCGTGTAATTTTTGGATTTACACATTAATGTTGGAAATGGTTTACAATTTAGTGTTTACAATAAAACAGATGATTTTGGTTTTAAGATTACAAGATATGTATCTAGGGACAGCAATGTACATAGTAATATGGGTATCAAAGTTTTCCACTCACAATTGATTCGTTTTGCTAGATTAAATAATACACTACCACTTTTAGCAGACAGAATTCATGGTTTATATAAAGAATCTATAGCTAATGGGTACAACCAAACAGAACTTATTATTAGTTTTTTGAAGTTTACAGAGAAATATCCAACACTGGTAGGTAAATTTGATCTGATTAAAAAACAGAAAATTATGGAATTTATTCATTGGATTTTCACATAGATTTACATACAAACAACCGCTTATACATTACAACAATTCCCAACTTATGTTGGGTCGCTTGATCTCCAGCTCCTTCTGGACTGGAGTATTCCCGGCCTTGGCTGGGTTGCCTCTGACCTCACGGTCGGGTTGTTTAACCCCAGTACCTTTTTTGGTGCTGGGGAACAGTTCAATATTTTTGCGCTTGATATTTTTTGGCGGTAAAGAGATTGACCAAAAGGCAGGTCTAATGTTATAGCAGTCATAAACAGTGACTATAAAACTGTCGATTACTCCAGTCATAAATAAGGATTACTGCAGAGTACATTGGACAACAAAGGGGCCTGTGTCCTGTAGATTAGCTCTTAGGGCACAATACGTGATATAAAAGAGAACAGAAATGAAGCAAGATCACTTGTCTCTTCATCAGTCAAGCGCATGGCGAGAGCAGAAATGGCCAAGGTAGGCTTGTCCTGCCGTTTGTGTCTTACTGTGTTGTGTGTTTGTGGTGTTCATTTCCCTCTGCACATCATACTCTCTCTGATACCACGGCATGAACCATTCTTGGTTAATATTTGGTTACCATGAAGGTTTTTGCTGGGTGGAAGAAGCATGTATGTTTGTGTTAATGCAGCTTTCTCACCTAGTGGTCACCTTGCTGATGAGCCTTAACCACTAGCGGCTGTACACAGGTTCAAGGATAAAAGGCGAAACCTGGTGCATGCGTGCCTGAAAATGGATGGCTATCTAAGCTTCTGGTTTATTTTACTAAACGGAAGGTAGATACCTGAAGTTGGAAGGCTGCTCTACGGAATGCTGCTGACAAACTGCTTGTTGCATTTGGCTCTAGATATGGAAGGCTGCTAAGGCATCTGGTTACTACTATGTTAAACCAGCTAGACCATGTAGCCGGAAATTGAAGGGCGTGCTAGATTGTGCTTTTTGTCTTTGGTTTTGTCTTATTCTTAAAATCTGCATTTTTCAACTATTTGCCAAGGACAAATGAGTCTTGTTAAACAGATCAATACAGAGTACTATGTACTAGAGTTTACCACCTATATTCAGTTATAAAACACAGGTCTAGTTCAGATTGTTTTCATTCATTCAAAAATTGTCCAGTCCTGTTGCACAGAAGCTGCTGTCTCAGACTGACTACAATACGTACATTTTCTTTCTTTGTCTGTGTACTGTGTACACGTGCTATGTTTCAGCGCCTGTTTATTGTTTTCTCTATTGCTAATTGCATTGTCGTGTTAGGACCACTGTTGAGCCATTCCAATTACGCGGTTGTATGGCGGCCGTCAGTAATTTGAATTGAAACGCTCCTGTGTATTGTTGAGCAGCGATCGCCGTGTAGAAGACTCTCTGTGTGCCAGCCGTTCATGTAGATAAAAGTGGATTAATTCCAGTAGACATTGTCATAGTCCTGGTTCCGCTACTCTACCTGCTTTCAGGCAGCACGTGAGACTGTTCTTTATTATTATTATTCGCTCGCTCCAATCATTAATTATCGCTCGCTCATAAGTAGACCTATTTTGTAGTGACTACTAACTACTAACCACTAACTACTAATTTTTGGGGTTTTGTGACGTCATCAAGACTACAAATTGACTACGACTACATATTCAGATTTAGTGACTACAAATTGACTACAAAATACCTTTTGAATTTGTGAATTAGTAGTCAGCAAATTCTGGAATTTATTTGGTCAAATCATGCACATTAATCATTTAGATATGGAAATGGTGCAATTTTACTACTGTTGCTATGGGTATTCGAATCTGAATTGGGTATGGGTATGGGTAGGTATTTTTCAAAATACCCATACCCGGGTATGGGTATGGGTAGGTATTTTATAAATACCCGGGTATCGGGTATAAATCGGGTATTTTTCATTGAAATCGCGAAATTCCTCAAAAATGCCAAATTTCGATTGGTTTAGCAAAAATAGATTTTAAACCGCTTTTTTGGACAACTATTATGTGCTCAGTGAAGCTGATGTAGTAGTAACTGTTACAGTTTTACTTCACAGTTACTAGAACACTTGTGAATTTTCGAATACTTTTCTAGATTAACATTGACAAATGAATCTACTCAGCTTTCTCGAACCATAAAAATTTCAGCTTGCTGTAAATACATCCCAGTATTAAGACGAAGTGCATAGAAACGTTGTAACCTTCTAATTAAAGTCCAACTAAATTTACTAGCGTTACAATGGCATTTACAGGGTTCGTGCGGCTTTCGTATAGCAAAAATATCTGACTTTTCCATGACTAAAGCCACAATTCCCTGACCAACCACAGTGAGGAAGCTCCAGCCAGTGTGAGAAAATTTCGAAAAATTTGCTTCGTAAACCGCATTTAATCGGTATTCAGGGTACAAATTTCCGGTTTAAGTAGCAGTAAAAAGTGAGAAGACCGATTTTCAAAATGGGTGGTGTGTAAAGCCCTGTTGGGCGCTGATGTTCCTATGGCTATCAAATTTTTCCCCGACCAGACACCAAATTCCCTGACTTTTCCCTGATTACCTGACGTTTCCATGACTCCCTGACTTTCCAGGTCCGCACGAACCGTGATTTATCCTCAAAGGGAGCACCAAACTGGAAGTCCGATTTCTTCTAATAGAAACTTACTGTTATGCACGCAAAAGTCTTTTTATGTACTCAACGTACATTTGTAATAAATATTCAGCTTCAGTCAAATACCATGTTCTAAGCATGTATGTACAGTAAATTTTGCAGTGAGAGATTGAGGTGCATGACAACCCAGAGCATTCCTTTCTGAGCCCGCAAGCGTTTTTCAGTAAGCTGTTTTCATGGTGTTTTATGCATAAAATTAAAAAGCGCCAAAATGCTTAGTTGTACAATTCTTGAAACAAATTAGATGGATAACTAACCTTTCCGAAACAGTAAAGTGACTGTATAATGCAAGGCAAAAACGGTATTTCTATTTAACACTTCCTTAAGAGAGTTTTTACAGAAATAACGTGTGCGTTTGCGCGATTTTTTTCTAAAAAATACCCATTCAAATACCCGGTATTTTTCAAAAAATCGGGTATACCCGGGTATGGGTATTTCAAAAAGTACCCGGGTATGGGTATACCCAATTTCGGGTAGTTTTACTCAAAAATACCCAGTTTCGGGTATGGGTATGGGTATACCCGATCAACAGTAAATTTTACCTGTGGGTTTTTGTTAACTGAGCTTTTTCTCTGGGTTTAACAACTTTTTTGTGCCATTCAAAAGCAGTTTTCTGTTATATTTTGAAATATTTATTCATTTTCAACAAAGTTTGCAAAACAGCAAAGTACATAAATATTTGTTTGCTTTAGGTAAACAAAATATAGAGTTTAATAGTAGGTTGAATATTGATGAAAATACGTCTTTTGAAGCTGTAAATAAAAAACCGTGTATTCTGAACCTAATCCTAAATTTAAAACTACCCTTGATTAAATATCACGCATTTTTGGCCTCACACCTATCAGAAAATAGATGTTATCTTTACTAATTTCACCACTCCCTTGTCTTTTTTACTATTTTAGACTTTCAACCTTCTCGTTTTGCCTTAAAAACCTGAAATTTTGGCGATTTTATTTAAAATTCTGCTGACTACAAATTGACTACTAACTACGACTACATATTCAAAATCGAGATTTTTTGAGACTACTAACTAAGACTACAAATTATTTTTGGCGATTTTTAGAGACTACTAACTACGACTACTAATTAAAATTTGCAAAAGAAATAGGTCTACTCATAAGCCGCCGACGTTCTTCCGGCGCATTCCCCGGCGTAGCATTAGTTTATCAGTCGGTGACTTCCCACAGTGGACGCCGCTGATCCTCTTTCTTTTCTTGCCGTGACTTGTAATCTGGCCTGCCTATAATTAATTCGTATATTCTTTCACGCACCGTGTTAACAGCCCGGTACCACCTACGACGTACGTGACGTACGTAGTACGTACGTACATTCCTGCCTGGTTGTATTAACAGCCCGGCCTTTCTACTCCTTTCTACTCCGTCTTACCTGGTTGTATTAACAGCCCGGCATTTCTA
>JASANB010003294.1:0-37369 GCA_030248155.1 Sabatieria punctata
AAATAACGTTTTAAAGCTAAAACAAGCAAAAACAAAAGAGCTTCCAAAAACACCGATTTTCTTAAATATCAGCAAAGTGGAAAACGCCAAATTCGGATTGCCAAGTCAATTTGCTGTACCAGTGATTTCGACCTGTAAGGGGGCTTAATAATTGAGCCACTACTAGGCATTCTGTATTTTGGTCGAGGGGAGGGGTCCCTTTAACCTAGTTCCGGGGGTGAGGGGGTTTGGCCTTTTCCAAGAGGGGGTAACCCCCAAACCCCCCTAGTACATGTAGGGGCTATCTTATCTTCAGAGTGAACTGCTTGACATCATCCATCCGTCCATGCATTCGTCCATTAGTCTGTCTATCCAATCCATCATTCAGCTGTCCGTTTGTCACCATTACAATTCATTGAGTATACCGAACTACCACCCACACCGAAAAATGGTATTTTCGGGGAATACCTACCGATTCAAGGTGATTGAATAAATACCCATGCCTGGTATACCGGTTATTTTGGGAATACCCAGGTATTTGGGAATCACGGTATTTTTGTCCAGCTACTGCAATTTTTAGCCAAAATTCCCTATGATCACAGTGTTTTCTTTGTAATTTTGCATTTTGGGGCCGATCCGATCTGATTTGCGGGGGTCTTACGGCCTACGATCAGACTTGTGGTCCATTTCGCTACTCCCGTGATTCGTCATCTATGACGTTACCCTCCTTTCACTGACAGCCACTTCTAGCCATGCTGATGGGTGCCGGTCACCAGGAGGGTGGCCAGCGTGTTGATTGATGCCATGATGCTGATGCCAGAGGGCTCCCGGCATAGTTGGTTTCTTAGACGGCTTCTGACATCGCAGATCTTCTTCTCCAACGCGGTATGCTTTGTGGAGCGGCTTCGGTGCAACGACAGATCCAGTCCATTTTACGTATTCGCCTCGCTGTCACTTGCCAAGAAACTTGCCTCCCCGAGGAGCATGAGCGCACGACGTCGCGTACAGTGGCTATACGGCCTAAACCACTACACCAACTGTGCCGGCCCACGTTGGGGCATGCCGAAACACATTCTATTACAATATCCTTCCAAAATGTCGAATTTGATGTACAGGGTGTCTCCAAAAAATGATCACATTTCGTTTTACTGTCATTTCCGCAAATTTTGACCAAATAGGCTGAAATTTGAACCATAGGTGCCAAAGGCCTTGCAATTTATGTGTTGAAGTTTGGTGCACTAGGCTTGACTCATTCGAGAAATTTCAAAAAAAGTGAAATTTGTTAAATCAATAGTGAAAGCCGGTCACCGAAAAATGATCACATTTCTTTTCACTGCGATTTCCGCAAATTTTGACCAAATACGCTGAAATTTGGACCATATGTGCCCAAACTCGGGCAATTTTATGTGTTAAAATTTGGTACACGAGGCCTGACCAATTCTCGAGAAATTTCAAAAAAAAAGTGAAATTTGGTAATTTCAATACCAAAAGCCGGTCACCGAAAAAGCGTTACATTACATTATCGCCTAAGCTCTAACGATAGCGTTGGAGTTCATGCGTCAACTTTTTACACACGAATTACCTGAACTTCTGCGTTTACACTCCAAATTTCATCCAATTCTGACAAAAATTAGAAAAGATACAGGAAAGGAAATGTTTCCATTTTTCGTGACCGGCTTTCACTATTGAAATTACCAAATTTCACTTTTTTGAAATTTCTCAGGAATGAGTCAAGCCTAGTGCACCAAACTTTAACACATAAAATTCCCCGAATTGTGCCACCTATGGTCCAAATTTCAGCCTATTTGGTCAAAATTTGCGGAAATGGCAGTAAAAAGAAATGTGATCATTTTTTCGGTGACCGGCTTTCACTATTGAAATTACTAAATTTCACTTTTTTTGAAATTTCTCGGGAATGAGTCAAGTCTAGTGCACCAAACTTTAACACATAAAATTGCAAGACTTTTGGCACCTATGGTTCAAATTTCAGCCTATTTGGTCAAAATTTACGGAAATGGCAGTAAAACGAAATGTGATCATTTTTTTTAGACACCCTGTATTTTTAGTCCTCTGGCCCTCCTACTCTACCATCATTTACTTTAAAATTGCTTGTGAGATCAGAAAAATCTGTCAATGTACCTTTCACCGATATTAAACTGCAGTTTGTGCAAGATTCAGCTTCAGCTTACTGATCGTACAAAGCTACGTAGCAAAATTGTGCTGTATGCAAATTTTGTCCTCTCTGGTACTCTACTAATTTATACTGGTTAGCTATGTTGTGGTTGGTATTATTGTTGTTGTGTTGTGTCCAGCTGATTCTGCTTGCATTCAACTGCTGTTCTACTCCGAAACGTCAGCAAGAAGACAAGGATGCTCAAGCCAGTTCCGACCGACCTGACCTCACCACGTCCCCCAGCAAAGAGACAACAGATAACACAGGCACCACCAGCCCCAAAGCCAAGAAGACTACCTCTCCTCGTTCAGCCAACGGTTCTAGTCACACGGCTCAGGATGAAGAAAGCAGCAGTCCTAAAAGAGAAGGAGATGACACGGCAGAGACTCAGAAGGGAGAGTCGCGTAAATCGGAACGAAGTTTGCCGCCGCTGCAGTTTTGGACCACCACTGGAAGACCACCCACGTTGAGAGAAAGACCAAAAGAAGCGGTGGCAGTAACTGTTTGACACCATTCATTTTGATCTACTGGTCTGTGCTTGTACTGATTTTGTGTCTCAAACGGACCTGTTCTGTTCTGTGCATTGATTGATCTGTGTCACGTGATTTACGATCTAGTCTGTAAAGTTTGAGGAGGAGAAAGAGCAATTTTACTGTCTAATAGCCAAAAACTTAGCAAACATCACAGGAAAACCGAAACATCTTTACGCGTTGGCTCGCTTACTTAATTTGGAGTTGAGTTGTTTTAACAAAGAACAAGATAACAAACAGTTTGTGGCCGCTGCTCACAAAAATGGTAGGCATTTTGGCATTTTCTAAACCGCGCAGCATTGTCGTGCCTTTGTCATCCCTAACACAACTGCATATAATAGGTTGACGGTAGGAAACAAAAACCATAACAATGAACGGAAAAAACTCTCAAAGAAAACTATTAGTTTCCTTCCAGATTTTCAAGAAGTCATCGGCTTTCATTCCGTGCGTGTGAACGGCAATGCACTTTTTGCACTTCCGAATTCGATTCAACTGGCTGCTTTCAAAAAATTGACCTGCTAAATTGACCTGAGTCAGATTGGCTGCCCGCGCCAAAATGCCACAGTACAAAACGTCATCGATCCACATTTTCTGAACATAATCTGGCGGGAAATTTGAAAGCGCTGTCAAGAGTTGAGGCACTGTGTTTGGTGATAGCAGAATTGCGAACCCCACACAGTAATGGGGAAAGTTTGTTTGGTTCCATACTGAGTAGGGCAGGTAAAATTTGTGGCTGAAACGTTTTCTGCTCTGCCCATATTTGGTAACAGAACAGAACAGAACAGAACAGAACAGAACAGAACAGAACAGAACAGAACAGAACAGAACAGAACAGAACAGAACAGAACAGAACAGAACAGAACAGAACAGAACAGAACAGAACAGAACAGAACAGAACAGAACAGAACAGAACAGAACAGAACAGAACAGAACAGAACAGAACAGAACAGAACAGAACAGAACAGAACAGAACAGAACAGAACAGAACAGAACAGAACAGAACAGAACAGAACAGAACAGAACAGAACAGAACAGAACAGAACAGAACAGAACAGAACAGAACAGAACAGAACAGAACAGAACAGAACAGAACAGAACAGAACAGAACAGAACAGAACAGAACAGAACAGAACAGAACAGAACAGAACAGAACAGAACAGAACAGAACAGAACAGAACAGAACAGAACAGAACAGAACAGAACAGAACAGAACAGAACAGAACAGAACAGAACAGAACAGAACAGAACAGAACAGAAAAGAGAAGAGAAGAGAAAAGAGAAGAGAAAAGAGAAAAGAGAAAAGAGAAAAGAGAAGAGAAGAGAAAAGAGAAGAGAAGAGAAAAGAGAAGAGAAAAGAGAAGAGAAGAGAAAAGAGAAGAGAAAAGAGAAGAGAAAAGAGAAGAGAAGAGAAAAGAGAAGAGAAGAGAAAAGAGAAGAGAAAAGAGAAGAGAAAAGATAAGAGAAAAGAGAAGAGAAAAGAGAAGAGAAAAGAGAAGAGAAAAGAGAAGAGAAAAGAGAAGAGAAGAGAGAAGAGAAGAGAAAAGATAAGAGAAAAGAGAAGAGAGAAGAGAAGAGAGAAGAGAAGAGAGAAGAGAGAAGAGAAGAGAGAAGAGAGAAGAGAGAAGAGAGAAGAGAGAAGAGAGAAGAGAGAAGAGAGAAGAGAGAAGAGAGAAGAGAGAAGAGAAGAGAGAAGAGAAGAGAAGAGAGAAGAGAAGAGAAGAGAGAAGAGAAGAGAAGAGAGAAGAGAAGAGAAGAGAGAAGAGAAGAGAAGAGAGAAGAGAGAAGAGAAGAGAAGAGAAGAGAGAAGAGAAGAGAAGAGAGAAGAGAAGAGAAGAGAGAAGAGAGAAGAGAAAAGAGAAGAGAAGAGAAAAGAGAAGAGAAGAGAAGAGAAAAGAGAAGAGAAGAGAAAAGAGAAGAGAAGAGAAAAGAGAAGAGAAGAGAAGAGAAGAGAAGAGAAGAGAGAAGAGAAGAGAAGAGAGAAGAGAAGAGAAGAGAGAAGAGAAGAGAAGAGAGAAGAGAAGAGAAAAGAGAAGAGAAGAGAAAAGAGAAGAGAAGAGAAAAGAGAAGAGAAGAGAAGAGAAAAGAGAAGAGAAGAGAAGAGAAAAGAGAAGAGAAGAGAAAAGAGAAGAGAAGAGAAGAGAAAAGAGAAGAGAAGAGAAAAGAGAAGAGAAGAGAAGAGAGAAGAGAAAAGAGAAGAGAAAAGAGAAGAGAAAAGAGAAGAGAAGAGAAGAGAGAAGAGAAGAGAGAAGAGAAGAGAGAAGAGAAGAGAGAAGAGAAGAGAGAAGAGAAGAGAGAAGAGAAGAGAGAAGAGAAGAGAGAAGAGAAGAGAAAAGAGAAGAGAAGAGAAGAGAAGAGAAGAGAAGAGAAGAGAAGAGAAGAGAAGAGAAGAGAAGAGAAGAGAAGAGAAGAGAAGAGAAGAGAAGAGAAGAGAACAGAACAAGGTACACATATTTGCCTACCCAGGTTGTCGGAAGGGTCTTGGACCAGGACCAAAACATTTTCCACTGCAGCTGCATTTTCCAAGAATAACTCCATTACTTTCATAGATTTTTCTCTGTTCAATAAGAGTTAGTAAATTTCGGGGATAAACCAACGCATCGATATTTGCCCAAAATAGTAAATTCGGCACACTTTCAAGCTGATTTTCTGAGTGCCAAATTAGCATATCTCTTGTTTTCAGACTCAGGCTATGATAATTATCGACAAAATCGGTGAAAATCAGTAAATCGTTGAACTTTCGCATTTCATTTTCCAAACTTTCCATTTCAGCAGAGTTGTTAGGCATTCCCATAATAAAAATCGTCAGAACTGCCAACTTTTTAGCTTCAGCGGCCCAAGAATTACGTAGAAGTTGTCGTCTGTCGTATTCAAACGGCGTTGTTCGAATATAAATCGTCAGTGTAAAGTTTCTATTGGTCGACTTAGACAGAACAACTGAATTATTCGAACGTTTATAAGCGGAAAATGTATGCAAAATGCGGTTAGCGTTTCTTTTAGGAGAATAGTACATGAATGCAAATACGCAAAAGACGAGACAACAAAGACTGAATAGTACTACAATACGAGATATTGACATTGCAAGCGACTACTAGCATTCAAGCTAAAAGCTGCGGCAGGTAACCTGTATCTATAGGAACGTCAATAACGATTTTTCGGTTGGATAAACATTCGAATAAGACAGTCCATATGGGAAAACCAACGCCGACCTATACAACACCCCAACAAAACTTTCTGTTTGCGCTTTTCATGCGTGTGAATTACTGTTGATTGGGTATATCGAATCCATACCGAAAATTGGGTATTTTTTAAATATCGTCTCGGGGGTACCCATCCAGGGGGTCTGGACTCAGTCGGGTGGAGGGAGGTCAGACCCCCAGACCCCCTGTTACATGTATGGTTTCTCAATACCTGAACACAATACAGACTCCTAAGTGCATGGCCGGTTACTACCAGGAATTCTCTCAAACGCATTCAAAAACGCTATACCCGTTCGTAGACCCAAACCCAAACTATACCGCTATACCCCAAACCTGGGGTTTGGTTGGCACCTCTTCTTCAAATATAGCATCAGCCTTTCAATAACGGTACTGAAGGCACGCCAGGCTTTGTCGGAAACTTAGCATACACTTGGCATGCCGTAAAAACATAAAAAAACGCAAAAACAGTAGAAAATTGCTGTGTGTTGCTTAACTTTAAACGGTTGCACTACCCCACTCAGTGGCTTCACCCAAAGCCCAGTTGGCGTTCTGTTATTACGTAATAGTTAAGCAATTTACCTATAGAAGTACTGGAAGCTAGGGATAATAAAGACAATAGGATTACTTTCATTTGTTTGGTGCTCTCTTATTAAACCTCATCCTAATTAGGTAATTACGTAGAAGAAAAGGTTAATTGAAAATCTAGATAAGGTTCTGCGAGTGAGCTGAGCTGCTTTCCATAGAATAGAGAACAGAAATGAATGCCTCCGTTCACCCAGCAGTTGCACTTCGCTGTTCACTGCACATCGGCGAGGGAGTTTTGTTGGTGATCTTCAACAGCTTGCTCCTGCTTACTATCTTAAGACACGAAGCCCTACGAACGCAGAAAGAGTACATCATCATAGGAGGATTGGCTTTTACCGACTTGGTCTGTGGACTGGCCATAGTGTTGTTACAATACCAAAATTTCCGTTTGACTATGACTATGACTACCGCCCGTTTGAGTACAATACTCAAGTAGTCAAATTTGACTATATCGTAGTCAAACCATTTGACTACTACCACCACTGGTTTGACTACTTTGACTACTTTTTGAAACACAGCCAAATAGACATTTTCAGCAATTTATAAGCTTCAGACACCGGAAATAGCAGTTGTGATTCCATCGGTAAATGGTTTACTTTGAATACAATTTATTTCCGCAATAAGCCGCAAAAATAAGCTCATGCATGAGTGCATAAGTGTGTTTTCTGTTGAAATTTTCGATAAAAAAGATGCTGCACAAAAAATAGCCGCAAAAATAGAACAAAACGCCTTTTGTATGTGAAATCAAAAAAATTGTTGAGTTCTCTTATCTCAAATTGTTCTTCTTCTTTGCTGTGCAAAACGTTTTTAGGAAGGTTTTTCCACAATATGCCCATGGGTTTGTTTTAGGTTTTGGCACTTTTTGGCCCTCCACATTGAAACCGAAAATAAGCCCATGAACTTATTCAGAAACATCCCTTTTCCGCTTTTTTTCAGTCAAATGCAATAGAACAGAGGTAAATGCAATCGTTCAGTGCTGTTGTTAATGAATTGTGATTTTGCAAATAGCATTGCATTTTGCTTTCACTTTTTCGATTTTTTCATCTATTTAACTTGTTTTTCGCAATGGTTTGCTTGTTTTCACGCATTTTACAAACCTAAACTGCCCGTTTACACCCTCCAAACACACAAAACGTTGAAACCTAAAATATGCCCTGGAGGGCTTATTTTTTTCGGCTTATTTTCGGAAAAACCCGATACAGTATGTCATATTTTTTACCCTTCCGGAAAAGCTTGCATCAAGTAGAGATTCACTGTCCTGTCATTGTTTCAAATTTATTGAAAAGAGGTTGTTTGATGTTCTAAAGTTCTTTGAAATGTAACAACTTCGCAAAAAAAATTTGTGAACAGCAAAAAGTGCTAAAATGCAGTTTAAAACCCTGCTGCTTATAACAAAACGTAGTCATAGTCAAACGGTTTGACTACGTACCTGGTCTTTGTTTGACTACGTATTTATGGTAACGAAGGTAGTCAAACTTTGACTTTGACTACCTGTCCGTTTGACTGCAATATCACAAAAGTATTAACTATGACTTTGACTTTGACTAGTAGTCATAACAACACTACGTAAGCCTAATTAAATATCAAATGCTGCGGCAAATTTTTCGTTTTTACCAAGGCTGTGAATTTGTCCAAAGACTTAGCATTCACAACTTCATTTGGCAGTTGATTCCAGAACTTTGCCACCTTATATGAGTGAAAAAGTTTAGTCTACATTTTAGATGTTTTTTTAGAAATAGTGATAGCTAGCTTACAATCATTTCCTCTGATTCTGGTCACCTTTGACCTCTCAAAAAATTTGAAAATTCTACATCTACAAGGCCGCAAAAATGCGGTATATATACTGTAGATCTATCACAAATCGTCGGTATTCTAATGTTTCAAAATCCAGAAGACGCACTCAGTTCAAGTACTCGCCATGAGTCCATCCATCCCTGTCAATCTTTGTGTAAAAGATCGTTGGACACTCTCTAATAGTCGTATATCCTTATACTTATATGGGTTCCACACCGTAGAACTCGAGCTTACAGTAGGACAAACAAATGCCTTAAAAAGTTTTAGCAAAAGTCAAGACCTGTAGAGGCCCTATGAATAAGATTTGGACGCTTACCGGCTTCTCTGGCAATTTTTACACAATGAGAGGAAAAAGACACGTGCGAAAAGCGGTCTAGCCCTGCAAGAACTCCTAAATATCGTATTTCAGAAACAGATTAAATATTTTTACAATTTTTTGAAAATTTGTCGTACAATGTATATTTGTTGTTGAATAACAGTAGTGACATACCGTGGGGACTTCGAAAAACTGTCCATGTAAAAGCTCAGAGACACCTGGTTAGCCTGCTGAGCTGACCCACCAGGCGAGAAAATTTTAAAAAGTTACTTTTTAAAAACCCATAAAATGGCATTCAGGGGCAAATTTAAAGTTAGTTCATTATTGTATATCAGTACATAATCTAAAGGTTTTCAGCATTTTTGAGCAACATCACTTCCTACATAAATACCACTGTGTTAAAAATCACTGTTTCAACTTTTACGAACTACGAAATGAAAAGTATTCTACAAAACAAAGTGAGGTCAATGTAAAAGAGATGACAAACACTAAATAGGTTTTTGTTTGTAGTCATTAGGCCCACTAACGCTTATGCATTTCCTTACATTCAGCACAGGAAATAATTGAAAATAAAATTGAAATTCCAGGCGAATTTCAATTAAATTACAATTAAAATATGCCCCAACTTTTGTATTTCAAAAAATTAATGGAATTGAAAATAAAAACAGGCCAAATGCGAATTTCAATTACAACTAAATTAATTTTTTACACCACTAAAATAAACCACAATTAAACATCCTATTTATCGCTACTCTCATTTATTCCTGTCATGCTTGGATTCCGGTGGCCTACACGCGAAAAAGTAACGGTTTTATTGCAGAAGCTCATTCCAGCAATCACAAAACAACAAGGGCACAAATAAGAAGAAATGAGAAAGAAATAGATTTGGTCTAGACCTTTTCACTAGCTAAGTAGGTCGGGAACGACATATCCTTCTCCATCCACTGACTCTCCGAATCATCATCCTGACTCAGTTCCAGTGGAGCGGTTCTCTTCGACTGTTCTTTATTTCCAGCACCCCCTCCATGTCTGCTTCTGGAATTGATCCGGGGCTTCCGGTTGATCAGCATGCAAATCCACGGGTGGCAACTTCCCCAGACCACAGCCACGATTTCAGTTGTGTTGTGCAGCAGCACCTCAACGCTGACACTGTTGTGCGCCAGGACTGCCAGCAGCTCGACGGAGGTTATCATAACCACCAGGACTGCGTTCAGAGCAGCTGAGGGCAGTAGCATGAGACTGAGGTTCATCGTCTGCCACAGTTGCATTCGTTCTGAGAGCGGATGGAGGGCTTGATTGACTCCTTGGGAATAGCGCTGACGTGCCCGCACCCAGAGAGCCACTAGCAGAAGAAAGCCCAACAGACCCATGAAGCAGAAGGTTGTCACCAGAACTATGTAGGTTGTGGTCTGGGTGACAGAGACTGGGTGGCAGTAGCAGACCAGAGGCTTGGTGTCGATGGTCAGGTACTGACTGGTTAGAGAGAACGGACCTAAAAGGGCAGACTGTAATATTTTGATTTATACTAATTGAATTCAAATGAACACAATCCAACTGATCACAACATACCACAGCACAATTATGATACAACAAAACACAACGCAAAATGAAACAAAATACAACAAAACACAATGCAAAATAACACAAAAGATACGGGGTGATTCACCTATCCCGCCCGGTTTCGCATGCTCAGAACTTTTTTGTTTGTCGACCGAATCTGCTGATTTTTTAATATGATGTGTGGACACACTTCGAATTTTATTGTTTTAAATTTCAACAAATTCCATACACTACATCACTAGTTATGGACTTCAACGTGATGGTCACTGTTTTCAATCAGTTTCTGCAGCCGCTGGTGGTATTCCACCCTCCACGCCGGTTGGTGGACGCTTTTCCGAGTTTTGTTGGACACACTGCCCCCAAAAATCAGCCGATTCGGTCCGCAAAAAAAGTTCTGAGCTTGCGAAACCGGGCGGGATATGTGAATCACCCAGTATTACAGTATAGTACCACAAAACAAAACATAACAAAATATAACATAGCACATAATACGGAGTGATTCACATATTCCCAACTTCTAAAGGGACCATCACTGCACCATCACTGCATTTGGTCTACTAAAACCACGTCGCACACCATATTCGTTCAAAAAAAGACAATAACAACTGCTAAAAGCGTCGGGTTGTGTTGTAGACTGCTAAGGTTTAAAAATGTTACTAACCCAAAAACTAGCCTAATTGACCACCAATGTTGTAAATTGCATTTAGTGGTAGAATTGCCCGTTACCGTATAGTGCTGTTTATAGTACCCCCCCTATTTATAGTACCCCGGGTACTATAAACGGCACTTAGTGCCATTTATTGTACCCGGGGTACTATAAATGGAGACAGGTTTTTATTCTGAAGTGAGCAGTAGTTATCCATGCAAGACGTGCGAAAAATACAGTATTTTTGGCGGTAAACCTTGTTTGTATTAAGAAAAACAGTAGATAATGCAATTATATTGGTTCTGATGCAAGTAAAGAACGTATTTTGCCCAACTAGGTCGCAATTTGAGCAAAGAACTTCACATATTACTGTTAGTTTCTTATAGAGCAGATTTTGGAAAGTGCCATATATAGTACCCGGGTACTATAAACGGATTCAATTTTATTTTCGCAAAACCCTAAGTGCCATATATAGTACCCGGGTACTATAAACAGCACTATACGGTAGGCAATTCGTGATAAACAAACGGAAATTTAAACCAGTAAAATGCGAGGCATGTTCCAAAAATCATCTGATTCAGTTCAAAAACAGAAAAGTTCTCAGCTTGTGAAAGCCCGCGGGATATGTGAATTACCCTGAACAACAAAAATGTCATAACCTAAAACAACAAAATACGACATAAAATAACACAAAAACAACGTACCACACCACAACGTACTGCAAGCAAATCAGAACATAACACTTAACAGAAAACAACAAAATACAGCAACATGGAAACACAAACAAACCCAACGAAACAAAACATAACACAAAAACACAAAACATAAAGCAATGAAAGATGTCATATGCAGAACCTAAAACAGAAAACACCAGATCACCCTCATAAAGCCATTATCCATCCAATCGAAAACGCCCTCCCAATCCAATTCAACCGAGCCCAGGCTAAAACAATTACCTGACAACCAGAGCGTGACCAGCACAACCATGGCAGGCAAAGTAATTTTGCTAGCTCTTTCGGCTTTAGCCGGCATTGAAAGAGTGATCAGTCTCTCCAGAGCCAACATGAACATCGACAGCATGGTCATGGTGGTACAGCAGATGTTGGGTGCCTGGAAGGCCAGACACCACAACGGGCTCATCGCCATCGACGAGAAGCCGAACCTGGTCACGGCCAGATTGTAGGGCATGAACCTGGCAATGTGGTTGATACTGTAGAGAAAGAGACAGAGCGAGATGTTGAAGAGGATTGCCTTGGCATCTCGCACCAACACGTAGCTCTTGTGGAGTCTACGCATGAGCACGAGGTTGCCGACCAGTCCGGGGAAGGTTAGCACGGTTCCGAGGAAGGAGAGGAAGACGAACAGAGTCTCGTGCTGCAGTTTGGGACAGGGAAGAGAGGAGTTGGCAGATTGGAGCATGAGCCGCGGCCTGGAGTGCAGGAGCGAATCGATAGATAGACAGACAGAGCGGAGCTGAGGAGACGGCAGAATTTAGTTGAGACGGCTGCTCCGAATATTCAATATCCCGATTGCCAACGCCTCGTTCCACCTAATGAGGTGCGCACGCGTGGCTGGTCGCCGCCGCGCCAGCGCCAAATAAGCACTAAAAAGACGGTCATTTGGCACGCATCCTCCTCATTAAAACGCCACTCCTCTGCTTAGCTAATTAGACGGCCTGCCTGCCTCGAAATTGGCCGCCACTAGGGACTTGCCCCTGAAAGTCTGAACAATTGCTAAGGCGCCTGAATGAATCGCTTTTTTCTTCTATACCTTGTGACGCACTGTTTTCCTCAACTGAACTCACTAATTAATAATAATAACACGAAAACAAACCTACGTAAATATCCAACTCTATACACACCTACGTCCATATACTGTACGCCAAGAACTTAGAGCTCTAAACCTAATCCTAAACTAATAAAGATTATAAAACTACAGGGTGTCCCAAAAAAAATGACAACATTTCTTTTTGCTGCCATTTTCGCAATTTTCGACCAAATTGTCTGAAATTTGAAACATAAGTGCCAAAAAAGTGGGAATTTTATGTGTTAAAATTTGGTGCATCAGGATTGACCCAGTCCTGAGAAATTCAACAATGTATAAAATTGAGAAATTTCAATTAAATGTAGAAACAGCATCAAAAATGGAAACTTTTCTTTTTGCTGTATCTTCTTTAATTTAGGTCGGAATTGGATGAAATTTTGAATATATGCGCAGAATAACGGGTTGATTTGTAGATCAAAAGTTGGCGCATGAACACAGCCCAGCTCTTGACATAAAAAATCCCGATCACAATACAACGACAACATTGATTTTCGCGCTCCTTAGCTGTAATGAAGCTCCCGTAAGCGTAATTCAGTCTGTCACCCCAAACATGCTAAGAAATGTTTATGATGCTTATGGGAAACGGTTGCAGCAGTGTATTAACTCAAACGGAGGTCATCTGGATGGTGTTTATTCCTTAGTTCTCAGAGTTTGCACGTTCTTCATTTTGCTGCAGTAAAAACTTTGATTTTCTTTAGTTTCCAAGAACTAGCGAAATGGACTGATTAATGCCAGAACTTTTGAGCTACAAAATATCTGCGCATATATTCAAAATTTCATCCAATTCCGACCTAAATTAAAGAAGATACAGCAAAAAGAAAAGTTTCCATTTTTATGCTGTTTCTACATTTAATTGAAATTTCGCAATTTTATATATTGTTGAATTTCTCAGGACTGGGTCAATCCTGATGCACCAAATTTTAACACATAAAATTCCCACTTTTTTGGCACTTATGTTTCAAATTTCAGACAATTTGGTCAAAATTTGCGAAAATGGCAGCAAAAAGAAATGTTGTCATTTTTTTGGGACACCCTGGTAGATCTACTGTTATTTTGCAAGTGGATTATTATTTTACTATTTACTAAATTTACTACAAATTCAGGCCTTCATTTTAAATTAAATTTTACTTTTACTACGAAGCAGCTCCAATTTTACTAATTTTTGTTTTACTAATAATTTTATTCATTTTACTACTATTTTACTATGATTTTAAAATTTTACTAGTCATAAGGTACAATTTTGCTTCAATTATGCCAAGATCTTATAACTGACTGATGTTGGTGCCAAATAGTTGCTGAATTTGATCATGATGCAAGGTTTTCCAGTACATTAGAGGCGAAATGTGTAAAATTTGAGTGCACCCACACATCTTTTAGGGCAAAATTGATGAAGATTCGAGCGGAAATTCACCAAAAACTAGTAAAATACAGTAGTAGTAAAATTTCTATTTTGCTATTATTGACCCTATTGGTAATTATATTTTATTTTTACTTAACTACAGGCTCACATTTTTACCTTTTTTTACTATTATTTTACTACTCGTAAAATATCGCTAGTATACGAATTTTTTGTTTTACTAGACTATAGTAAAATAACAGTATGTAGATCTGTAAATGTGTATAAACCTAATCATATAAGCTGTAAATTGTAAATTATAATTAAAATGACCAAATAAAAGCCAATCAAACCACCAGAAGTACCCGACTAGCATGTATGTAACAGGGGGTCCGGTTGGTCTGCCCCAACCCGACTTAGGCCAGACCCCCCTCCGATTTACCTGCTAAGTAATTTTTTGAGCAATTTTTTGCATTTTTTTAGAATTTCAGACACTAAAATTGCCAAAATCGCCTGTAAAACAGCGCTTTTTAGCGGTACTTGAGCCCAAATTAACGATTTTTGACGATTTTTAGCCGAAAAATTACGATTTTTTGCGATTTTTGAGCTCGCTCGCTATTCGGCGGATGACCTGTTACATATATGCCAACAAGATAATTAACAACAAACTAACTAACATAAACCAAAACTGTACTCTCAAGACGTAAAACCTACTATGCATATCTGGACCAAAACGTCATCCTAACATTAAAATAGTTTAACCATTCTATGTAACAGGTCATCCGCCGAAGGGGGAGGGGGTTGGGTGGTCTGACGCCGGCCGGGGGGGGGGGGGTCTGAGCCAAAATTTTGGGAGGGCGTTGGACACAAAAAACGCTCAAAAATCGAAAAAATCGCAATTTTTGTGCTAAAATCGTCAAAAATCGTTAATTTCGGTTGAAATACAGCAAAAAAGTACTGTTTTACAGGCGATTTTTGTGTTTGAAATTGCAAAAAATCGCAAACATTTGCTCAAAAAATTACTTGCCAGAAAAATCGGAGGGGGTCGGAAAATCGTCTAGGGGGTTCTGGCCTAAGTCAGGTGGGGCAGACCCCCCCAGACCCCCTGTTACATGTACGGTTTAACCTAACCAAAAGTAACATTAAGTTAAGAGTACAACTCTAACGTAATCTTATTCGGTCTACTACCCCCACAGCCATGTATGTGACCGTAATTTCATTTTCTTACGACAGGTAGTGCGTGCAAATGCAAACAAAAATTAGCATAGAACAGAGCATGAGTAATGTGACTGTAGGGAGGCAGGGAGTGAGTAGTGTTTGTTTGTGTGTTCTGTGTGCGTATGGAGGTCACCTGAGGTGTGCCCAATTATGTAACAAACCCGGCCACCAGTATTAACTGCACTTTGGGCCCGAGGCCGACCGGTCCTGGCCCGAGTTTCGTGCGCAATGACTTTGCCAGTCAGTGAGTCGGCCTTTAAGACCTGTTGACTGAACGACCGGTGGTTGCTTTCTGGCCTCTCTCTCAGTAGTAGTTCTACATCTCTATTCAGCATTCCGGTCTTCTTAATTCATTATAATTCCTGTCCGATTGCTGGCAAAAACTGGACGGCCTAAGCGGCAAAATATAACCCGTGTGTGTCTGTCTCTAAGGCAGGCCCGACAAAAACCGGCCGCCACTTTTGGGCCGGTGCCTTTGACGCGAACGGCCCTCTCAGCCTGTCGCCGCACGTGTTAAGATGGAATTGAAATTTATCAAACCCAATTTGGAGAAAAATATCGCTTGGCTGCCAGGTAGGCCTGTGTTAGTATTTTTTGTTTGCAAGTTAGAGAACTGGTTTTGCTTGGTTTGGGCGGAAAATGTTGTTCAATGGATGCATTTAAGATAAATTATTCGTAAGTTGTGAAATGAGATGTGTAGGTTTTTGGCGTAAAAGCGTGAGAAATGGTTAAGTTGAGCTTTAGTTTTGAGATTGGTATTTTAGTTATAGTAAAGAGTTTGCTGTTTGGGTCATGTCATAACATTTGTATCGTGTAATATAGGATTGTTTTTTGTAGCTGAGGAATGTAGAATGATAATAGACAATAGAAAAGCGGTGTCAGGTTTTAATCGTTTCTTGTCAAGAATATTTAGTTGTTAGAAGCATTAGAAGAAAAAAGTGTGAATTAAAAAGAAAGTGTGAAAACTTTACTACTGTAAATTTTGCAATCAAAGATAGTTATTGCTTCTGAAATAGCTACTATTTAATCTCAATATTTGCTCAGATACAGAGCAAGCGTTGGGGTTTGTTGACAAATTCCGAGAAAATCCGGCCTGATAGTCACTTTACGATTGTTTACTTTATTTTTTAGGCGGCCGGGACCGGCAACAAAGTCCTTTGATAATTTTCCCTGCCCAGGGAGAGTGGAAGCAGTTTCCCTACGAAGATGTGGTTCAGGTTTTGGGCTATTTATCCCAGATTCCCGATGATAAGGCGCGTAGTCACGGGTTCACTGTGATAGTTGACATGCGAAGAGGTTGGATTCGATACTTAAAGACAGTTCTTCGTGCTTGTCAGGTATAAACACCATATTTGGGAATGTGTAAACAGCATTATTATCTGAGATCGCCATCGATGATATGCAATTACGGGCAACACCCTCAATAAAACTGTGTACGACCGCATTTTAGTACGCCTCTATACCAAAACACAACTTTGAATTTGGGACCCGGCTAGGTACGTTCTGCGGCCCTTTTGGCTGTTCAAAATCAATCCTCTAACGAATTTCGTGGAGTTTTATCGAAAAAATATTTTACACCATGCGTAAAAAACACCAAGCAGATTTTTTGCCACAGCAACCGTACAGCACCAGATCTCAACCGATTTGAATGAATCTTTTCTGATGAAAGGTGGACAAATTCTTTAGAGATGGTTGAAATTTTTTTAAAAATGATCTCTTAGATATTTATCTCAAAGGTAAAACAGAAATTCTGGCAAAACAAGAGCGATTTTTATTATTCCGCTGTACTTCACAATAGAACAGATTTCTACTGTTTGTTAAGGGCTAATGACGCCTTATACCGAGTGTGTGTATTGAGTAGAGTTTCGTTGTTAGCTCTCAGCAGTAGAGAAATCTGTTTTATAATGAAATGCAACGGAATAATAAAAATTGCTTTTCTTCATTGCCAAAATCTCTGTGTTTTTTTTACTTTGAGCCCAAACAGCATATCTTAATACAAATTTCAACAATCTTTCAAGAGTTTGTCTACATTTCACTAAAACAATAGCTTAATTCAAATCGGTTAAGAGATTTACGATTGCGTCAGTAAAAAACTGCTGCTGAGGCTGTGTTTTGTTTTTTACAATTTTGCGTAAAGTGATGTAGGAAGAACGTTGGAAGTGAAAAATTTATCCGACATGTAGTAGCTATGTACATTTACATGTTTCCAAAAAAGTGCCTCCCCGATACGGCTGACTAAATGGGAGTAGATTTCAGCAAGTTCTTTTCGGATTTCTCCGACAAGTTCTAATCATAAAACCGGAGCAATTTCTCGAAAAACAACGCATTTACATCGATCTAGTGCTGGAGGCGCATCAGTTTAAAGTGAGTAAAAAGGGTTAATCTCTGATCTGAGACCGACAAATTTTACAGATCGATCTAATTTCGCTGCACAAACTCTCGAGATATGTCGACTTTACGCAGTTGCCGGTCGGTCTGGGCGGCACGTTGCCCTACCACCACCAGAAATGGATTGAGTTGCGCGAGGTGAGCCAATTCTAATAGTTTATTTTAAATCGTCACTTGACATTGACCGATTTTACAGCGATACGAACAGTTTTTGGTCGAGGGCAGCACGACAGTAAAGACTATTAAACAGAGCAAATTGGACAAATTATCTTTAGAAAGCTCTCCCGAACCGCCCAGCTCGCACGACGACACGTTCTCTGAAGATGGTGCTGCCTTTGAGGCACATACCAGTGAAATTATTCACAGAGGTACACCTAAGTGTGTATATTGACTTGACAACATTCTATCGTGATTTAATTCTGAGCAAAAATCGGTCGAACTACCTAACTTGGGCTGAAACACTGCTAGAATAATTGATTTGCAGTCAATTTGCAGGTTTCTCTCTTAAACGTAAAACTGTGAAACTGTGAAAAATTTCCGATCGTTTTTTTTCTGTAAAATGTTGAAAGGTTTTGAACTGTTGCAGCTTTCTCAACAAACAGTAGTCGACATACAATGTACATTGTACCCCCCATCGTACATAAGCCAGACACACCCCCATGTCAACGAAACCATTTTCCCAACCCGTCTCTGATTTTCAGGGAAAGTCATTTTCTCAGGAACTGTTGGCGATATTTTTCCTGAATTTCAGAGGAGAATTTTCCAAAAAACAACACGTTTTAGCTGTAGTTTGAGCTAAATTAGCGCTTTTTCACGATTTTTGGCCGAAAATAGCGCGATTTTTTAGCGATTTTAGTATCTTACCCCTTTCCAGAATTTAGGCTCATATGCCCAACCGGACAAACCCCTATTGTCCGGTCCATGGGAAGGACTAAAGTAGAGCTCAGAATTTTTAATCAATAATCGAGCAAACTCCCAGTAGATAGCTAAAAATGGCTGATTTATGTCAATTTCACTGTTAGTCATTGTAGAAAGACACAATTAGAAACCCATTTTCAAAGAACGAAAGCCATTTTTCTCATAATTTCAGATCTTTGCAGGTAACGCCCTACTTAACGACCTGCGAGGCTTACAAAACGATGAAATAACCGATGTCTCACTGAGAAACTGCAACCCCGACTATTTACTAGCGGCCGACAGGGTAGAGACAGTGCTTCGACAGTTAAAGGTTCGCCACTTGACATTCCAAGCGCACTAGGGGGCAGGTGTATGAAAAACCGGTTGTTTAACTATCGGCAAAAACTGTGTCCACTGCCAACCAGCCAAGATAGATCTATTTCAGAGCAGTCAGGAGCCTGTTTCAGTGCCTGAGGCCGATTCCAAGTCGCATCAGTCTTTGGCGATGGTTTATGAGAACTTTCAACTCGGCGCCGACAATGTAGAACCAACCAGTTCTTTTGTGACAAGCTAATACCAATCAGTGCTTTTTAGTTACTGGACTGGTTGGTGGGACCTGGAGAGAAATGGCTGCTCACACTGCACGAGATAGGAGAGTCTAAAGATGAGGCTAAACAGCTGTGCAAAGATCACGAACAGTTGTGTTGCAAAGCACAGGTTCGATAGTTAGATTAACGCGTTAATAGTTTGGTTAATAATTAATCGCACTGCACAGAGCCCCCTTTTTAGCCCGGGACTCCTGGCACGGGTCTCAGTCCTTAATTGGAATCAGGTCATGTGTAACGCAGTTACGTGTAACAGACTGGAGTCCCCAGATAATTCTGAGAAAATGCGTATATGCCTTTTCGCAAACAACAGACCATTTGGCTGTCCCAGCCCGTTTTTGCCAATCGTTGCCACTTTTTAATTGTCTCGTTGAAAAACCTTGAGATTGCGACCTGCGAAGGTCATAAATTCAATGACACAAACAAAAGACCACCTACTTGCAATCTGTCGAGATTGTAAATTATCTCGGCCCACCTGCAGTCTTGAAAAGTGGCAAAGTTTTGGCTCAAATATGCATTGAAAAACGTAAAAACTGTCAACTGCTATTTATATGTGCCATACACACAACAGATCTGTGCCGGGGGAGGGGGGTTAGTTAGGGACGGTCTGGGGGTCTGCCGTCACCCATCCCCTATCGTCAAGCCGTGAACACCACCCCCTCCTCAAAACGATTTTTCTTACTCGCCTCTTGAGCGTACCAAACCATCCTCCCCAAGAATTTCCGGCTGGCGCTACGTAGTCTCTAACTAACCCCCCCATTGGCGGTTGACGTGTTGAATGTATGGGTAGGGGATGCCTGTCATGAGGGGGTCACCAGGGGTTCCGCCCATTTAGGATGTCCAAAGATTCAAAACCTTCAAACTACGGTTGGTAGGTAGCACCAAATTTCAGGTAAGTCCAGGTTCAGGTATCTCTAAAATCCAATTTCAGGTTCAGGTTCAGGCACATTTTTCAAAAGTACCCAGGTGTCAGGTTCAGGTTCAGGTACTTTCAAATAAAGACACAAATTTTCGGCTGTGAGCTAAATCAATAGCGTTCCTGTTCCTTTTCATAAGAAAACGATCCATGTTCAGAGCAATCGACATTTACAAACCAACAATTCGACAAAGACGAGAAAAACGCCAGACAATTTTTTGCGGTATGACGGACCGATCGCCAGGCACGCACCCCACGCACTCCACAAACGTTAATTTCAAACTCTAAGTTCCTTCCGGCTTTAAGCTAAGGCTCAGGCTTACGTAATTTCTACTAGCTGACGTTTAAGCTTACGTTCAACAATCAAACTAAAGCTTAGGCTTAGGCATAGAGGAAGACAAGTTTTCATAAAGACAACTTCCGGATGGAGCTTTTCCCTATAATCGCCTTCATTTTTAAGTTACAGTACACGTACAATGTAGGTGCAGAAAGAGATAATGTGCATTGTGCGCTTCACGCACACCATTTTTAAGAACAAAACTGTAGAGCGTCAAGCAATATCTGATCTAACCAACTGACAGTACAGTACGTGCTACTTGTACCGGGAAGTTTAAGACAAGAAAAACCTGAAAAGTAGGTACCGACCTAGTAGGTGTCAGGTAAGTACTTTTATTTTCAAGTATTTTCAGGTTCAGGTTCAGATTCAGGTTCACAATTTTCAGGTTAATACCCATGCTTCAGGTTCAGGTATAGCTACCAACTGTACTTCAAACTGAACGTGGGCATATCATATGGAGCCGATGCCATATACATACATAATGCCTCATAGGTGATTATTACAGGAACTGCTGCAACAAGTGAGCGAGCTGAACGAGCTGGCAGACAAGTTGACTGAAGTGAGTCCTGCTCAAATGAGTTTGGTGAAGCAAAAGAGGGATCACTTGGACACTGTGTCGAGAGCGTTTGTAGCCAGAGTACGTAGACAATCCGAGATCTGTCAGATGTCCGTGCAATTTCACCAGTTGCATATTGAGGTGCGTGTGTAGTTATATTTGTGACTTGTAACGCTGTCTAGGTTTGGTTCTAGTTCACCAAGAAAGTGGACAAACTACTCGAAAGTCTCTGCACTGATGTGGATGCAACTGACGTTCCCAGTACTGAGCTGGTCTTGCAGAGGGTCGAACAGCAGATTGACACCATTGGTATGTTGTTGTTGTTGTTATTGTTCAAATTCCAATGACCTTTCGGACAGCTCTGGACATACATGTAACAGGTCATCCGCCGATGGGGGTTGGGGGGTCTGGCGTCGGCCGGGGGGTCTGAGCCAAAATTTTGGGGGAGGGGGGTGGGCACTAAAAACGCTCAAAAATCGAGAAAAATCGCCAAAAATCGCTAATTTGGGCTGAAATACAGCTAAAAAGTGCTGTTTTGCAGGCGATTTTGGCGATTTTTGTGTGTGACTGTGAAAGTGTAAAAAATTGCAAAAATTTGCTCGAAAATTTACTTGCCAGAAAAATCGGAGGGGGGGTCGGTGAAATCGTCTCGGGGGGGGGGGCTCCACATCCGGGGGGTCTGGCCTAAGTCGGGTGGGGCATACATGTAGGAGGGGGGGGTTTTGGGGGGGTTTAGCCCCCCCCAGGCCCGATTTTCGGCAAAAAAACCCCCCCCAGCCGAATTCTGGGGGGGGTTTTTTCTGAAACCCTATTTTGGGTTACAAACTGCTAAAATTCAGGGTTTCAAGACTTATATACCGTAATTTAGCATTTCAAAAGCCCTAAATAGGGTTCCGGAACCCTAGTTAGGGTTTCAGAAACCCAAAGTAATGCCTCCGGAACCCTATTTAGGGTTTCAGAAACCCTAAATAGTGTTCCGAAACCCTGTTTTGGGTACCTGAAAGCCTAAATAGGGTTCCGGAGCCCTAATTTGGGTTTCAAAAGCCCTAAATAGGGTTCCGAAACCCTGTTTTGGGTTTCTGAAACCCTAAATAGGGTTCCGGAACCCTAATTTGGGTTTCTGAAACCCTAATTTGGGTTTCTGAAACCCTAAATAGGGTTCCGGAACCCTACTTTGGGTTTCAAAACCCTAAAGAGGGTTACGGAACCCTAATTTGGGTTTCACAGAGACTAAACAGGGTTTCTGGAGGCCCAAATAGGGTTCCGGAACCCTAATTTAGGTTTCACAGAGACTAAACAGGGTTTCTGGAGGCCCAAAGTAGGGTTCCGGAACCCTAATTTGGGTTTCTGAAACCCTAAATAGGGTTCTGAAACCCTAATTTGGGTTTCTGAAACCCTAAATAGGGTTCCGGAACCCTACTTTGGGTTTCAAAAACCCTAAATAGGGTTACGGAACCCTAATTTGGGTTTCACAGAGACTAAACAGGGTTTCTGGAGGCCCAAATAGGGTTCCGGAACCCTAATTTGGGTTTCACAGAGACTAAACAGGGTTTCTGGAGGCCCAAGTAGGGTTCCGGAACCCTAATTTGGGTTTCAAAAGCCCTAAATAGGGTTCCGGAGCCCTAATTTGGGTCTCAAAAACCCTAAACAGGGTTTCAGTGCCCTAATTTTTGTTTCAAAATCTCTAAATAGGGTTCCAGATACGCATTTTAGCTCAATTCTGTCGAGTAAAATAGAGCTTTTTTGCATGTTTTAAAGCAAAAACATGTTTTTTGCACGTTTTTAATAAAAAATAGGATTTTCTGCACATTTTAAACCAATAAATAGGGTTTTATAGGGAATTTTTGCACTTCTGACAGGATTTTTACCGGATTTTTAGTCCTCAAAACCCTGTTTTGAGCCCAAAAAAAGGTCGCTAAAACCCACTTTTGGACACCAAAAAAAGGTCGCTGAAACCCCCTTTGGAAATAGTGCTGAAACCCTATTTTGGATCTGGAAAAAACCCCCCCCAGCCGAAAACCCAGCTACATGTATGGGGTGGGGGGCAGACCCCCTGTTACATGTTTGGCTCTGGACACCCCATAACCTATTCAGGACCCTCCATGGGGTAGCTCTGCACAACAACCCACCCATTGTTATAATCGGGTGCAACCGCAGCGCCGGTTCGGTTCCCATTTACTCGAGCCCACAAACAACCACTCTGACAGATGCCGGGGCACACGGAGTAGTGTAAACTACCCATGACCAAGCCCAAGGCGCGACATGTTGCACTGATATCTATACAATTGTCCAGTACAGCACAGCACAGCACTGTACTGTACTGTACTGTACTGTACTGTACTGTACTGTACATTGTACTGACTGTAGACCACTTGCTTTATGGTACCGCCACCTTCAGGCGCTGTGGTTGTCATGGCTCTATATACGTCACCCCTTCCCCTACCTTGTTTGTTATTTTTTCTTTATGCAGTATACCAAACTGTACTGAACATCATGCAGTGAGCAATTTTTCAGACAAGTCTCACCAACAACTGATCACTGACGGTCAGAACTTCATGGAGCATTTGAACGTTCAAGAGCTGAACTCCCTAGGCCATGAGGTCACCCGCGACTATGTAGCTGGCATCGTTCACGTCCGACAGGTGTTGTCTGACTGTCGACAACGTCGGAAGCGTTGCAATGACTTGGTCGAAGTGCGCAAGCTGAAACTGCAACAGCTGCTGCAACTGTACACCTGCGAGCGCGATGGGGAACAAGTGATTAGACCTGTATCGATTATCGATTTATTGATTTTCTCATCCAGGCCATCAAATGGATCGAGGAACTGTACGAGACAGTGCTCGCTGACTTCAATGACAGTACCAACGCTGCAGAACAGTTGAAGCAACTCAGGGATGACCAGAACAAGTTGGAACAGACGGCCAGGGTGATTGATTGATTGATCGGAAATCGATAAATATCGATTTTCTTGCAGAGCACTTACGACTATGGCAGACAGTTGACCCAGGTGTCGCTGGTTCTCCGACGGTCACTGAGAATGGATGTGGGCCCTCAGATCAGCTTCAATAGACGCCTGGAGGCGGCCTGGGCCAAGTTTTGCAGAGCTCTGACTGAGCAAAACTCCAGAACTAACATCAGTCAGGCCTTCTACAGTACTGTCAAGGAGGTATCAGTTTTATTTACCATTAATGGGGTTTAGGGTTTGCCAGTTTTCCGATTGTCAGGCTAGAATGCCTTTCTGAGCGATTTTAGTACCCAACTCCTCCCCAGAATTTGGGCTCAGACCCGCAACCCCCACCCCCCGTCGGCGGATGATCTGTTTCATGAATGTGGTTGGGTTACCACATATGGTATCACCACAGTAGTTGCAGTGTGCATCCTATTCAACTGCTTGTTGTTGTTATTCTTGTACATACATGTCGCTGGGTTTTTTCGTGGGGGGCCTTTTTGAAATCCCAAATAGGGTTTTGGGACCAAGTCCAAAGTGGGTTTTGCGACCTTTTTTTCGGGTCCAAAAGTGGGTTTTGTCGACCTTTTTTTGGGGTAAAAAGCGGGTTTTGTCGACCTTTTTTAGGGATTCTGGGGCGAAAAATGGCTACAAAACCCTATTTGGACCGAAAAAAGCCTTAAAACCCTGTTTTTGCATTAAAAATGCCTTAAAAACCCTGTTCCGGTTGAAAAAAATGCCTTATAAACCGAATATTGAAGCAACGAATGGTATAAAAAGCTGTTTTGCGCTCAAAATACGTCTTGAATATGAGTTTCAGCGATAAAATACAGATTGAAATGCGTTATATTGACTAAAAATAGTTCAGAGAACCCTAATTTCGATTCTGAGGCACGCGCAAAACCCTGTTTTCACTTATGAGATTACTAAAAAACCCTATTCAGTGATTTGAATGCAGTTCTTAAACCCTGTTTAGGGTTTCTAATCACCTAAAAACCCTCTCTAGGCTTTCTAGCCAGTGCTAAAACCCTGTTTAGAGTTTCAAAGTAACCTAAAAACCCTAATCAGGTTTTGAAAGTAACCTGAAAACCCTAATCAGAGTTTCAAAGTAGCCTAAAAACCCTAATCAGGGTTTGAAAGTAACCTGAAAACCCTAATCAGGGTTTAAAAGTAACCTGAAAACCCTAATCAGGGTTTAAAGGTAACCTGAAAACCCTAATCAGGCTTTAAAAGTAGCCTAAAAACCCTAATCAGGGTTTAAAGGTAACCTGAAAACCCTAATCAGGCTTTAAAAGTAGCCTAAAAACCCTAATCAGAGTTTTAGAGTAACCTGAAAACCCTAATCAGGGTTCAAAAGTAACCTGAAAACCCTGTTTAGGGTTTCAAAGTAGCCTAAAAACCCTAATTAGGGTTTGAAAGTAACCAGAAAACCCTGTTCAGGGTTTCAAGGTAGCCTAAAAACCCTAATCAGGGTTTCAAAGTAACCTGAAAACCCTAATCAGGGTTTCAAAGTAACCTGAAAACCCTAATCAGGGTTTAAAAGTAACCTAAAAACCCTAATTAGGGTTTGAAAGTAACCAGAAAACCTTGTTCAGGGTTTCAAAGTAGCCTAAAAACCCTAATCAGGGTTTAAAAGTAACCTAAAAACCCTAATCAGGCTTTAAAAGTAACCTAAAAACCCTAATCAGGGTTTAAAAGTAGCCTAAAAACCCTGATCAGGGTTTGAAAGTAACCAAAAAACCCTAATCAGGGTTTCTAAGCAGTCTAAAAACCCTATTTAGGATTTCTAAGCCTTACAAAACCCTGTTTTGGGTTGTATGGTAGCCGAAAACCCAATTTTGTGCTGCAGAATGTACTGTCTGGGCTAAAATTTTCTTTACTTTGGAATACAAAAGTGGGTTTTCAGGTTCCCCCCAAAATCCGCTGGGGGGACTTTTGCCGAAAAATCATTGGGGGGGGCCGGCCCCCCTTTACCCCCCCAACGACATGTATGTTCTTGTAACTTTTGTCCTTTCGGACTATGAGTAGCCAACTGCTATAAAGCAAGATGAGACTGCAGCTGCAATCAAATTTAGGTCAACGATCGACTAGATGATCTGTGTCTGAAAGCAGAAGGAGGCATGAAGTCGGTTGAGTCAGAAGAGCCTCAGGAGGAAGTCCAATACAAGTCGGTGAAGCGGAAATTAGATTCTGAAGTCCGTGAGTTGAGGCACATGGCCGAAGCGTTGATTGAGCGGATCGAAGATGAGTCATCCTACAGCGCCAAACCCAGTTCTAGCAAGTAAATTAGCACCTACTTTGTGCACTGTATCTAACATAAGACCGAAGCACAGATATTTGCATCTGTTTTATATTTTTAGCCAAAATTTGAGAATTTGTGGTGCAAAATACAGACGATTTTAAGGCGAAACAAACTAAAAAATGACTCTACTCTTCTAAGTTAAATTTCACAATTGAATCGTTACGGTTTTGTAAATTTCAGACATTACGATTCGGTGAGCGATATTCGCAAGAAAATTAACGAAATAGAGAGCAAGCGCCAGGAGCTCGAAAGTCTCTGGTACCAGCCCACAAGTCTACGTCAAAGTCAGCTCAGTCTCAACGGCAGAACCTGAACAAAACTGCTTCTTCATTATGTAGATACCGTATAAAAAAGTGCCCCTCCTATTTTTTACCTTCATTCAAACGTTTCGTACTCGTTCAATCCTTCATCGATTTGGCTATAATTTTTTTGATCCATGAGAAAGACAACTGAGTAGATTTTATGCAAGTTTGGTGCGAAAATTCCAATTCGTGCCGGTTTTATGAGCCGGCAACTAAGTGGAAGACCGAAGTTTTTAACTTTCTGGGTGGTGATGAATCAAAGAACTGAATCAGGTGTTAAACAACATACATAGATCTAATTCAGATTCAGAATACAGATTCCTGCGAAGTTAAATAAAATGATGAACCTGATAGCTCAACGCAGTCCCGCATAATAGAAAGCTTCAGTGATTTTCATAAATCGAAAAGCTTCAGAATCGTCATTTTTCTGGTTTTACGAAGAAACGTCAGATTTAGTTTCTGGAATTCCCAAATTTTTGTGCCATTTGTTGAGGTACAAGGTGTTCAGTTGGTACCTGTGTTATTTATTCCTGCAAGTTTCGTACCCTTCGAGTTACCCAAAAATTAGAATTTTCGTGGACCTATTTTTTTTAAAAAAACAGCACCAGCCAGAATTTTCGCCCCAAAACTTACACAACATTTACTCGGTTTTCTCATTAATAAACCCTGAAAATTCGAGCCCAATCGATAAAAAGACTGACCTAGAACGAATAGACGTTGTGAAGTGAGTGAAGGTCCAAAGAACCGACGGCACGTTTTGCTATCGACACTGTATTTTGATTAAATCCTAATTGATCTAGAGCTTGCTCTGCCTAACTAAATCTCAACAGAGAGAGAGAGAAAATTGCATTTTTTACAGGTTCAGCTTCTACGGAGCTGGCCAGCTCGCATGAATAATTGAACTGGGTCTGCCTTTATTGCCAGCTGATTTAGGGCCGGCCGGGCGGCAATCCGCTCCCTTGCTTCCCACCAGCAGGAGTCTAACGATCATCCTTTCGGCTAGCTGTTTTTTGCGCTCAAATCGGATTTAGAGCGGAGTGCAAAAATCACTGCTAATCCGATGTGTTAATCATAGGCCGGGCCGGAACCGGAAAGGGAAACCCGACTCGGCCTACGTCCGGCCGCAAGTCCCTTACTATTATTCACTGCTTTGCAGCCGTTTTCTGGGCTAATTATCGCCAGTCTCTTGGCTTATAATTTCCCCAGGCACTTAGGCCGTCGGCGCGAACGGCCCTTTTTTCTGTCAGATTGTTGAAGAGGCTCTGACAAAACCGTTTCTGATCTGGCCGACCACAAATGCCACCAGTCAGCTTACTGACGGCTTACTTAATAATTGCGCAGCGGTGCCCTTTTGTGAAGTCTGCTGTTAGCTGCTGCCGCCCACGTCTGGGCTCTTTTATTCAAATATCCGTTGTCGGGTGCTTGGTGGACTGGCTTGATTTTTTTGGAATTACTGAGCTGCTACTGGGTGTTTCAAAAACGACATCATTTCTTTTTATTTAAACGTTCATCAAATAAAGTTTAACATAGGTGCGAAAATACTGAGAATTCTGTGAGTTAAAGTTTGGTGCATCAGGCCTAACCCAGTCCTGAGAGTTTCAACAATATTTGAAATTGACTAATTATTAGAGTGCGAACTGGTATTGGGTTTTTTATGCCCCAATACTAATTAGGACCTATAAAAATCGAAAAAATCGCTGTTGAACTGAAAAACTGACCTGAAAAATACGACCGATGATTAGGTATAGAAAGCCACTTTTCGTTAATAAACTAAAGCTTAAGAATGTCTTATACTTTCCGCTTTTCTAGTAGTACACTAGTAATTAGTGCAATTTCTCTGTTCTTATCTTAGATAAACGTTTGCGATTCAATTAAAATTTGGCATTTTTAGTGATACAGAATGTACAGGGTGATTCACATATCCCGTCAGGGTTTCGCAAGCTCAGAACTTTTTTGCTGGTGAACCGAATCGGCTGATTTTTGGATATGATGTGTGGACATACTAGGTACCGGTTATCATATATGGTGCCACTACTGTGGTCTTTTCTGTTGTTTTTCTAACAGTTTTGAGTCAGTCTGGCCTATTATACATCGCCAAAGTCCATTTTTTAACTGAAAAATTACATAAATTAGCTGTTTATATAGCTTGAGTTTTTCCCTAAGCTTAGGAAAAAACCGGTTTTTTCGAAAAAAACACCGGAAAAAACACACCTCACATCCCTGGTATGAATTTTGCATCAATAAATTCCATCTGTTTATTTAGTCAACCTTTGCGAAAATGGCAGCAAACAGAAATCTTGTCATTTTTGGAGCACCCAGTCCTGTAGATTCTAAAAAAACATCTACAGGTATTACATTGCCTTCAGAGTTTATTTTGCGATAACTCTACCCAGACAGCTTCAAATTACCAACTGGGCCATATTGCACTGTCATTAGCCATGGATAGCTGGACGAATTGTTCCAACAACCGATCGCAAATGCACCGATACTACGCAATGGCGCTGCCTGTTTACCAAGTCGCCATACCTGTGCTTATGTGTATGTGCGTTTTTGGGATTTTGGCCAATTCTTTGCTTCTTCTCACCGTAAAAATGGTTGCTGACCTACACCCCACTCTCAAGCTGACCTATAGCCTGGCTGCCTCTGATTTATGGGGAACAATAATCATGCTAATCGGGCTGATATTCAACTCCTGGCTGCCGTATGTGTTCGACATAAAGTTCCCCAAACAATTCTGCTACATGCACACACTGGAAGCGCTGAGGTTGGGAGCCATGTTGACATCCGTTTTTCATCTGCTTTTTCTATCCGTCTTTCACTATACAATAACAGCTTACCCAACTAGCCACAGGACCAAACTGAAGCCGATCGTTCTGCCTTTGATCCTGACCATTTGGATCTTGCCTCCTCTCTCCTTTATTGCATTGTTTCTGGCCTTTTTCCATCAAACCTTTGCACAACCGAACTGTTTTGCCGAATTCTCGGCCTCCGATGAGCTTCGAGTGGCCATATTTGTGCTGATCTCGGCGGCACTGGTTGTAACAGCCTTTTTCTATCTCAGCATGATTGTGACCCTGCGTCAGGTGCAGCGTCACATGTTGGTGACGCGTCAGTCTGGCTTCGTCAGACGCAGACTGCGGACTCTGCTTACTGCTTTGCTGATTATTAGCACCTTTCTGATTGGCTGGCTGCCTGGAGTGGTCTGGTTTTTGGTCACGTGTCCCACCTGTCTCTTCCCGATCAAGTGTATGTACAGTCAGCTGCCTAAGGCCATTTATATATTCAGTATCACTGTGAATGGTCTGATTATATCGAAAGCTATCTGCAATCCCATCATCTATGCACTGAGATTGCCGGAAATTCAAATGGTCTGGGACAAGAGTAAACGACGATTGAGTACCACTTCGTTCACGTTGGCAAGACCAAGTTCGACCACTTTGGCCGAAGTCAGTCACCGGTTCAGATTCAGGAAGAAGTTGTCGAGACACAGTTGTGAATTGCCAGCCAGATCTTCAGAGGATGCTTCTGAGAGCCTGGAGGGAACCAGTTCTAGTGCTAACTGGACTTTTAAGCAGAATAAGAGGAGATTGATTCAGAAGAAAACTTCTGTGCCCACTCCAAGGAATCTGTACAGACTGTCGAGTGATGAATCGATGCCGTTTACTAGTAATCAAAGTTCATTTAGAAGTCAGCAACAAACTGAAGTGACAGCTGTTTGACTTTCAGTTATATTCTGTTTTGTAGTTTCACAGAAAAAGTTCAGTCTAGAATTTTACTGAAATGCTCTGATCTATAGCATAATTCTGTATACAACCTATGTACCATAAATACAGAATAGTGTGGCCAAGTGGAAGACTTAAATTCAAAATTTGTACTGAGCATTCTCACCATCATCATACTCATCGTCTTCATTATCAGCAGCAATGACACTGGGACGAATCTGGTAGCCTTTGGAAAACTGCAGGAAAACCTGTTCCAGAGTAGTTTGGGAGAGGGAATAATCGACGATGTTCAACGGTTCCACCAAATCCTCCAGAATGTGAAACAATTTCGACCATGTGACATTGTGGTTGCGCGCCAATTCATAGATCATCAATGTGTAATGGGTCTCCTGAAATTCATACAATATATCCATTACAAAACAAGTACCTGTTACATGTATGAGCAACAACAAATAGCGCAAGAAAGAAGCAACAACAAGTAACGCAAGAAGCAAAAAACAAAACAAGCGAAGCACATAGACAGACAGACAGACAGACAGACAGACAGACAGACAGACAGACAGACAGACAGACAGACAGACAGACAGACAGACAGACAGACAGACAGACAGACAGACAGACAGACAGACAGACAGACAGACAGACAGACAGACAGACAGACAGACAGACAGACAGACAGACAGACAGACAGACAGACAGACAGACAGACAGACAGACAGACAGACAGACAGACAGACAGACAGACAGACAGACAGACAGAGTTACTCCAATGTGATGCAGACACGCAGCAGGAAAACGGCAGGAGCAAACAGAACAAATACATCAAACCAACACAAAAACTAAAACAACCTGGTGCTTGCTCACCTTGAGAGTGCTTCCAGGGAAGACATCAGCAATAGTTTCTTGTGCTTTCGACACCATAGCCGGGTCAGCCAACTTCAGTTGCAGACTGTAGCCAGCTCCAAACTTGCTCTTCAAGTGCTGGGGGGAGCCAAGACATCGCAAACTGCCGGCAACCATAATAGCTATGCGGGTGCAGAGAGCTTCACACTCTTCCATACTAGAGCATTATATCATGTACCCAATGTCACTAACCATCTACGATTCGTAAATGCTCAGCTACCTATGAGAAGTGAGCACTAGAGAGGTTCCGTGTTGCCGAACCGTAGCCAAAATGTTCCAGATAGCCCGTCTGGCTGCCGGGTCCACCCCTGTGGTTGGCTCGTCCAGTAGCAACACATCCGGAAGACCGACTAGAGCGACACCTAGCGACAGACGACGTTTGTTGCCGCCACTAAAAGGCACTGACATAGAAAATGTACTAGGACAAAAAGGCAAACCTATAAGTTTTTATCTGTCTGTCCTGGTATTTCTCTACCCCCACCGCCCTGATGGCTGCCTGGGTGGCGGCGCGAACATTTGCTTCTGGAATGCCGCGCAGTCTGGCGAACAAGTAAAGAACTTGGTTTCCGGTCAGTTCTTCGATTACAGCGTCGAACTGCGGACAGTAGCCGACCGATTTGCAGGCCTGGAAGAATTGGAAAATATAGGAAACTGAAAACTTCAGAGAATTGATACGAAGCACGGAAAGCATACGACTTTCTGTGAGACTCGGAAATTAGTTCGTGGGCTGGCTGTGTTTAAGGATAGGCCGTTCCGTGACCCAATTACTGCTGGCTGTCGGCCAATTTTTGTGAACTGCATAAGGCTTAGCACTGGTCAGTTCGTGAGATTCCGTGAGAGACGGAAAATCATATTGTTTCCCGTGGTTTGTACGGCACCTACCTTCAGGGATGCCTACCATACCAAAATTGTGCTAAATCAAACTTTGAATTTAGTACTAGTACCATACCAAACCAAATTAAAAACAGCTCCTTCTATACTATACCATGCCATATCAAAATCAAACGCCTTTACCAGATAATTTTAGTACTAGAATTTTGATTTTGGTATGGCGTTTTCATTTTAGTACTATTGGTTATATTCATATCACTTTTCAAATGCGTCAAAATATATTCCAAATCCTTTCTGTATGTTTTGATTCGAAAAAACTCAAGAAAGGTGGATTGAGCATAATTTCCAAAAGCTTCTATGACATTATCACAGCAAACTAAACTACCACTACTGCACCAAATTCATACCAAAATCATTCCAACCAAATTCAAACTGAATTAGCTAGTACTTTACCATACCATATCGAATTCAAACCGCCAAGTTTATACTATACCATACCATACCAAATTCAAAGTTTGAATTTGGTAGGCATCCCTGCCTACCTTTCGCCAACTTTTCCTAACAGACTGCTGTTTTATTGTGGCATCACCAGCCGATATCAAGTTCTCGCCAGTCAACATTTGAAAGGTGCTGGTTTTACCTACAAGAAAATCAATAAACTACAAAAATTTGCATACCACGTCTGATCACCTGCTCCATTGACGCCAAGCAAGCCAAAACATTCTTCATTGTTGACCGAAAAACAGACCCTATCGACAGCTTTGAAGAATCCGTAAAATTTGGACAAGTCCTTGGCAATGAGAGTGGCATCTTTTGAAGAAAGACGATGTACTTTCTCTCGTTCGTTCAACACATCCGTATCCTCAGGTATCGATTGAAACGGCTGAAGCTTAGAGTTTCTCTCTCATAAGATACAAGGAAACAGATTTGATTCGTACAAAGACTTTTGGTTTTCCAGTCTTGATGCTGTGACAGAGACGTCTGAGTGGTCGCAAAAGGTCCATTTCAATGGTGAGTATGATCAACCAATACAGTACTCCATGGATGGCTAGAAAGACCAGTTCTCTGCCTATTCCAGGCAGTTTCCAATCGAGAGAGTTTTGGACGAATTTGCCTGAAAAACAAGCAATCCAGATTTTGACCAGAGGCTTGCTTTGACAGTCAGGCACTTAACGCCGTTTATGGTACTGACACCATATATGGTACCCCCACCTTCGCGTTGTTACCGGTACCGGTACCATATATGGTACCACTCCGTTCAGATTTCGTACCATATACAATAAATGGTAGTGGTACCATATATCATACATGTAACAGGCCATCCGCCGATGGGGGAGGGGGGTTGGGGGGGTCTGTCGCCGGCCGGGGGGGGGGGTCTGAGCCAAAATTTTGGGGGAGGGGGGTGGGCACTAAAAAACGCTCAAAAATCGAAAAATCGCAATTTGTTGGCTAAAAATTGCCAAAAATCGCTAATTTGGGTTGAAATACAGCTCAAAAGTGCTGTTTGGCAGGCGATGTTGGCACTTGTTGTGTGTGAAAGTGTAAAAAATGGCAAAAATTTGCTCGAAAATTTACTTGCCAGAAAAAATCGGAGGGGGGTCGGTGAAATCGTCTCGGGGGGGGGGGGGTCCCTATCCGGGGGTCAGGCCGAAGTCGGGTGGGGCGCAGACCCCCTGGACCCCCTGTTACATGTATGCCATATATGGTACCGGTACCATATACATGTATGGTACCGTCACCATATATAGTACCGGCACCCATCGCCATGAGTAGGGGTACCATATATGGTACCACCACAGTCGCCGAACGTGGGGGCACCATATGGTACCGGTACCATACAAATGTATATGGTGACGGTACCATATATGGTGCCGGTACAATCTATGGTACCACTACCCTCGGTACCGGTACCATATATGGTACCGGCACCTTATATGGTGTCGGTACCATAAACGGCGTTAAGTGCCTGACTGTTTGACCATACCTTCAATACAACACATGTAGTATAGTCCAGCCTTCTCCAAATCTTCACAAGCATCACTCAAATTATTATGAGCAAATATAGCAGACTGATTTTGGCCACACATGGACATCATCGGTTCGCAAGTTGATTTGTAGTGCTCATTGTTCATCAAATCAGTTATGCCTTGACCGAGACAAAAGTTGGGAAATAAGGCCATAAAAACCCATTCAAGCACTTTCTGAACGTCTTCCAAATCCGGTAAGATAGTTAGAATCATGTTAGCCACGTAGACGGCAAAACCTGGAACAAGATAGAGGTTGTGTAAGCAAAAAATCGCTCAAAGTGCACCACATACCGCTCATGATATTGAAAATGGCCATTAGAACGTAAGCTTTGGTGGGTCCGCTAAACAAAAATGATGAGGCATACATCATAGGAATGACCGCCCAGGCATATTCCAACTCTAACAATAGTACATAGGGCCATCTGGTACTCCCAACCAAAGTTGGCACATCAAAAGCAGCCAAAACGGCTAACAATAGCAGCAATGGCACCATAAATGTGGTGAAATCGTAGAAAAAGTGACCCAGCCAGTAGGCCGATGGCTTGGCACCGCAGAGAAACTGAAAATGCAACAGTTGATTGATGGTTGAACTACTGTTGTTTGGTATTGGATTTTCCGTTTGTGTATGTGTATGTGTATGTGTATGTGTATGTGTATGTGTATACACATTTACCTTCAAATGTGTATGGTAATTTGTGTATACACATTCAACAAAACAATGTGTATTTTTGTGTATATTTGTGTATGTGTATTGTACAAAAAATGCAAAATTTTTGGTAGATTTATAGTCAGAAATGCTAGGAAAATCAAATCTCTCAATGTCTGCTGCTTGAAACCTTGGATAGCTTTGAAATTGAGTTACTTAGGCCATTTGAAGGCTTTATGAGGATATCTACTGTTTATTACTGCACTGCAGCAAAAACATCGACATTTTACGTTTCTGTTCGAAATTTTATCGACTTTTGCTGACCAAATACACATACACAATAATACACATTCTGAGTACGGTTTGTGTATGGTAATGTGTATCAGAATTTTCAATGTGTATGTGCATGACACATTGAAAAAACAAGGTGTACTTTTGTGTATGGTAAATGTGTATGTTGAACGGAACACAAACAACAGTTGGTTGAACTGAACACAACTTTGGTCTAAATTCGCCAAATAAACAAAATTGGCAGCCTGCCCTGCATACTTACTATCTACAGCCAAAACTGATCAAAATGACAAAAATGGCAGCGGTTTAGCACTTTATACCATCTAGCAGCCAAAATTTATCAAAATGACAAAATTTACTGCAGTTTAGCACCTTGTATACTATCCAACAGCCAAAATTGGCCAAACCACAAAACTGAATACAGTTTAGCCTAGAATTTTCTATTTACCTGCATGTGCTTTATCTTGGTTTCGCGTTCCTTTACCAAGAAAGTGACGAACGAGCTGGCAGTAAAGGCGATTCCAAACAAGAGTTCGATCGAAATCAACAACGGCTCTGCCTGAGCTTGGGCGTTTTTGCCGATTTCGTCAGCGCCAGTGGGAGGCAACGGATGATTGACAGTTTCGATCTTGAGTGCGTCATTTTTGGTGACGAACCGCAGAACTGCGTTGTCCAGGAAGTTCAGTGTCACACCCGGAGTATGGTACGATTCGTCATTGAAATAGCCTTCTATTGTCGGAACAGTGACGTTTCCTGACAAATCGGCTCCAACGCCGATAAGATAGTGGCGATTTACATATCGTTCTCCGCTTTCGTTGTACTTTTTCATTATGAAGTCATCCAGAGAACGGTTTTCGTGACCGATTTCTATAGGTGAATTCTCTACTTGGCTCCTTTTCGATAACTGACTTTTGTATCTATGTACAGACGAACCTTAGGCTTAGGATACATAAGTGAACACACTCATTTACCTGTCCAAGAAGTCCGAAGTCTGGTTGTCCTTAGAGTACTGCATAAACACCAAAAAAGGCGTGTCATAGGGTTCCAAATTCAGGGTCAAAGGTGGTTGCGCCGAGGTTCCAGGCAATGTCCTGGCCGCCAATAAGCCCAGTGCCACAAATAATAGTGGCACAACTACCAGCACCAAAAGTAGCGGCCTAAAATATTATTTAGTACCCCACGTCCGTCTGGGTCCCCAACTCCACATTATTACCAAGTTCTAATGCCGTAAACAATCCTCTTAGTGAGCAGAGCTCTCAGCTGTTGCATCCACAGAAGAATCTCCATCGTTTCGCTTTGACTGGCGCAATCCTGAAACGTCGCGCAGATTAGTGTTTCCCGTCACACAACGCCAAACACCCTTAAAGGCCTGAGATTTGCTGCTGGAGCGGTAGCGGGGTTCGTATTTGGCTCTGGGTTGCTCTGCGCTCGATCGCTGATTGGTTGGTTGACAATCACTCCCGAGTCGCTGGAGTTGTCGTCGTCTGCTGATTGGTCCAATTGGCCGTCTTGAGACATTTGCTCCGCCCTCCTCGTCGGCTATTTCGCCAACTCTGTAGAAATTGTGGATTTTGCGACCCAGAATGTTAGAGGTTCTGAGAATTACTTCAAGAAAACTTCTTCCATTGTGGTAACTGATACTCCAAACGAACTGACCGCTAAACTTTCTTGATGACGTTCCAAGTCCAGAAATAGGCTCTCGAATCTACAGTACGAATTTGGTCTCATAAACTTAATTAATTCAGTCTGACAGTTGCTTACTGACTACGGTAGCTCTGAGGTAGTAGGAAAGTTGCTTCGAGACCAACCACTGATTGCGGTTCCACCTCAGGGCAGTGTTTGCGCAACAATTGAAGCACCTTTTCTGCCCTCACATTCTGCTCTATCTGTGAATTTTCCTCCTGAACACAACAGCATGTAGCCAGCGCCTGAAGACAAATTTGCATTTTTGAAACAAGCCATGTCAGCTAGAGACACTTAACGCCGTTTATGGCATTGACACCATATACATGGTACCGGTCCCAAGATAGCGGAGCGTAGACATGGGCAAAGGGAGCCAAGGAGGGTTGCCCCCTCAGGGTCTGGACCTACCCCCTCAGCTGCCTGCTACCCAGTGTGGTGCATTTTGAAAATTTGAAACTAGGTAAAATAAATACTAGGTAAAGTTGTTTCACCAAAAACAAAGTCATATTAGGTGAAGTTGTCAAATTTCAAAAATCTAGGTAAAGTAACACTATGTAAAGCCAGCAGAAAAATACTAGGTAATATTAGGTAAAAAGCCTAAAACGCTCGAAATCAAGTCAAAATATTATTTTTGGAATTCAATAGAACAGTGATGAAGTAGTGGAGTTAAAAATTTAACGAAATTTCAAGTAAATAAATATTTGTATTTTATTGATCAAATGGGTTTTGAAATTCATTCTCTAAATTTACTGTTATTGTGCAAAAGCTGTAATTTTAAAGGTTTTCTGATAGAAAATGTTTTGCAAAAACTAGAAAATTTTCAAATCAGGTAAACTTGTTTTAACTAGAAGTACCTAG
>JASANB010003295.1:0-21334 GCA_030248155.1 Sabatieria punctata
TACCGCAATGTTCTCTTTACTGTTAGAATATAAACGTAACGGTTTTATCGAATTTTGCACTACAAACAGGCTCTAAACAAGTGTAGCTCTCTATTTCGGTGACATAAAGTCTGTGATCGAGGTCTGTTTACTGCAGCTAAGTTTGTAATCGCTGTTCCAAGCGACGGAGGCTGAACACTTCATCTGCCGAAAAGTACTCCATGTCACTTTGGCAGAAGTGACTGATTGAAGCCTGGGAACTGAAAGCCTCTAGACGAGTGGGAGATGCTTGTGGATTCCCAGCCAGCAATTCTGCCTCATCCTCTTCGTCTGACAGATTAGAGGACTCCTGCGTATGAAGAGCGACAAGCTACTCAACTGATACTTGCTCGCCTCATCAGTGGCTTCCTGGCTATCAATTTCGAGCTACTGTTCAGCCGACATTGAATATTGAATGGCCAAATTCGATCTTTTTTTACATTTTTTGTTTAGCTAGCGAAAAATCAGTCATTTCTGCCAAAGTGACATGGAGTACTTTTCGGCAGTTGAAATTTTGAGGCGCCAACTTGCGTCCGGATTAAAGAGTCAGGCATCAGAATTTGTCCGGATTAACGAAATCCAGATTAACGAATATTTAACGTGTAAAAATCGAAGTTGGGACCTGGAAAAACGTGTTCGGATTAACGAATCCGGATCCGGATTAACGAGACATATAACATGGGGAAAAATTGGGACATGGCCTAATCTTGTCCGGAAGGCGAATATCCGGATTAACGAGGTCCGGATTAACGAGACATGACTGTACATCGTATTCGATCAAAGATTCAAACGTTTTAGCCAGTTTTAGGCTTAAAATTGCAGTTTTTAGTACCATCTTTAAGGTTTTAAGTGTGAGACGCTGCCTCCAAACTAAAACAGTTGAGGCTTTACGGTTATCTACTTCCTCTGTATTCAACAGTGGGGTCCGCCGGAACCCCCCCCCCCCCGAGACGATTTTTCGGACCCCTTCCTCTCCGATGTTTCTAGCAAGTAATTTGTTGAGCGAATTTTTACAATTTTTCTTTTGTTCTTTACTACTAGTCGGCTTCAGTGGGTGGCGACAGTAAAAGGCGGATTTGTTTTAGACACAGGACGTTCTGACTCGTGCCAACCAAGGCAGTTTCTTAAGGGACGAGGAGTAAGTGCTTTCTCTCTGCTTTACCTACACAATCAGCCGTGCCCTTATATGGCTGTTTGTTTGTTTGTTTGTTTGTTTGTTTGTTTGTTTGTTTGTTTGTTTGTTTTTTCGGACAGCTCAGGACATCCGTCGCTCTTTTCAGAGCCCTTAAATCGGGTAGCCCTGTCTACAAACAACCCTCCCCTTGCTGCCATTAGGTGCTTAGGCAGCGCCGGTTCGGTTCCCATTTACCTACTGGCCATCACCGGCTTTCGGTGGTCTGGGTTGGGCTTTACGCCGACTACTTCCAGTCGCTTCGACCGGTTTCGAACACGCAAACAGCCGCTCTACAGTATATACGTTATGCATTCTCTTTAAAAGCTACAATTTTTAACCGTTTTATTGAATTTCTTTAAATTCTAGGAGCCACCAAACTACGACGTACCTAAATTTAGCTTTTGCTCATATAGCCCAAATAACAATCCCCTTAGCTGGGTACCCCCTCAGTCACTAATACCCCTTTGCCGACTACCCCCTCGCTCAGTCACTTACACCCCTTTTGCTGGGTATCCCCCTTGGTCGGTCCTACAGTACCTCCTTTGCCCGTTACCCCTCGGTCGCTCATACCCCTTTTCCGGCTACCCTTGGTCGGCAGTCCAGCTCTGTCACTTATTTATTAGCTCTCCCCGGCTTACCCGGTCGCCTCCTGAGCGACTGAAATGTCAACCGTTTTAGCACTGCTTTCCGCCCGTCCGTCACTGTTCTCAAGTCAGTCTATGACACCTCCATTCTGAAGGAGGCGCTGGTGGTGCCCGAGACCGAACTGGTTCTCGGGCCGGTGGGATTCGTCAAGACCAGAGTGGAAGTGAGGTACAAAGGTCGAGGCACCGCGTCTGCCGGCCTGCGTACAAGCTTTGCCACTGTCGAAATCCCGGACAAGCACATCAAGCACTTCGAAATCCAGCGACTGCTAGCTGTCAGTCACCCGCACAAGGCGGGTGCAGTTTTGTTCGTAAAAGTCACCGAAGACCAGCTGGGTCAGGTAATTAGACTAACTGTATTCTGTCCTTCCAATTTTATCAATATGTAATAGATTGGTTCCCCTCCGAAATTTAACAACTTTTATTCCTTTCTGGTATCACTTTACATTACTACAGTGTTGGCCGTAAAAAAAAGACCGCCTGGCTCATACATGTAACAGGGGGTCTGCCCCCCACCCGACTTTAGGCCAGACACCCCGGATGGGGACCACTCCGACACGATTTTGCGGACCCCCTCCGATTATTCTGGCAAGTAATTTTTGAGCAAATTTTTGCAATTTCAGACACTAAAATTTCCAAAATCGCCTGCAAAACAGCACTTTTTAGCATACATGGGCCGGAAAAATCCGGAGGGGGGTAGGGGGTTGAGACCTCGGGGGGTCACCCCCGGAAAAAGGCCAAAAAACGCCTATTTTGTCTTAAATAAGCGAAAATTTCCTCCCTCCGGGAGGGGGGGTGGCCGAGGGGGTGGTATGGCCGGTCGAGGGGGGTATGGCCGGCCGAGGGGTATACCACCCTCTTACCCCCCGGCCCATGTATGCTTTTTAGCTGTATTAGCGATTTTTCACAATTGTTAGCCAAAAAGTTGAGATTTTTTGGTTTTTGAGCGTTTTTAGTGCCCAAATCCCTACCAAAGTTTTGGCTCAGCCCCCCCCAACCCCCTCCCACTTCGGCGGATGACCTGTTACATAGATATGGCCTAGCTCGAGGGGTTCGAGTCCCATTTTGCTTGCCTGGCATGTGGCCCGTCTGGGTTATTGCTGGATTCTATCTGGTGTAGTACATGTGCGTTGTATAAGTTATTTATGATGTGTTGTAGCTGGAACGACTGCCAAGCAGAGGAGGCAAGCCCGGTCCCGCCTCCGGTGGGGCCGCGGCGTCCAGTCCGCAGCCCTCAACCTCCACACAGTCTCCCAAGCGAAAGCGGCAGACAACACCGTCAGTTGTGCTTGTAGGATCGGTCATAAATCTACACCTGTCATTTTAGCACACGGCCGCCCACCCCTTCCTCGGAAAAAGACTTCCAAGTACGCGCCCTTGAGCTGCAATTGGGTGAAGCCAGGAAGCAGCGAGACCGTTACAAGGCGCAGGTAGAGCTCTGCTTACTCTTAGACAGTCAGACACCTGTAACGCCGTCTACGGCTTTGGCATTTGAGCCTGTGCACTGCAAAGTGATCAGGGTTGGATTGAAAATAGTCTATTCTGGTGAAGAACACAGAATAGCCTATTGACGGACGCTTGTTTGCATTGTCTGACCGTCATTCAGTCAGACACCTATTGCCGTTTATAGTACCGACACCATATGGCACCACTCTGTTCAGATTTCCTACTATACAGTATTGGTACCGGCACCCATGGCCATGGGTAGGGGTACCATAATATGGTACCGCATCCGCATACATGTAACTGTCAGCGTAGGCGCATGAACAGGCGGCCGTCCGTCAGGTATTTATTCGTAGCAGACTAACGGCGTAAAGCTAGGTAATGAGAACCAAGCAGGCGTTAAGAAAAACTACCTTATAAAAACATGGAGCGATAACGGGCACAACAGCCAATACAACAAATTATATGCGGCGCTTACAAATCACCCAGCTGTTACAGATCAATTAGACCGTACATCTAACACTCCTCCTCGGGATAATTGAGTGAACAAAGAAATCACCAATATACAGTAGTTACAAAACAAAACAAGACACAAACTTTGCTGAGTTACTTACAGTAAGGCTCAGGCCTCAGACCTCAAAGGTTAGTTGCCCCCAAACCCACCTCCTGTATGAAGCGCTGAAAGGCTGGGAATGGGAGTGGTTTAGTCAGGGGATCAGCAAGCTGCTGATCGGTGGGTATTGGTAGAATCTCCACATATCCAGCGGCGACATAGCTTTGTACGAACTTGACCTTTACATCTATGTGCTTTGTTCGCTGGTGTGAGAGAGGATTGGTTGCCAATGCAACGGCTGACCGATTATCTTCGTAAATCGGGGTTGGCTTGGTTTGTCGATGTCCGATGTTTTCTAGCAGGGTTCGCAACCACTGCGCTTCAGACACCGCCTCTGACAATGCGATGAATTCCGCCTCTGTGGTGGATTTCGCTACTAACGACTGTCGCCTGCTTGCCCAGGAAATCGGACCACCTGCCATTAGCGAGATGTAGCCAGACGTGGACAGGCGAGAAGAGGCATCGCTGGCCCAATCGGCATCAGCAAAGAGGGTAAGTTGAGCGTTTCCGCTCTTCTTATACACGATGCCAAGATCGAGTGTTCCTTTCAGGTAGCGAAGAACCCTCTTTAGCGCTTGTAGATGAACCGACGAAGGAGCCGCATTGAACTGCGCCAATCTGTGCACCGAAAAAGCCAAGTCAGGACGAGACGCAACAGACAGATACATCAGTGAACCGACGATTGACTGATAATGCGTCTGATTGACCAATTCGGCGCCTGAGTCGCTTGGGAGTAGCTCTGCTCCGACCGCCATTGGTACCTTGACCGCGTTGGCTTCTACCATCTGGAAGCGTTCCAGAACTTTGCGTGCATATGTAGGTTGACCCAACCACAGCTGACCGGGGGTTTGCTTGACTTGTACCCCTAGGAAGTAGCTAATGGCGCCCATGTCTTTCACTTTAAATTGCTTGCCAATTAGCTGCTTGAGATGCGCAAGTGCTTGCGTATTGGCACTGGCCACCACCAGATCGTCTACATAGACACCAACTAAGACTGCGTGTCCGTCAATCTTTCCAGTGTAGACGCAACTGTCTGCGGGCGCTTGCTTTAGCTGTAGTTTGGTTAGACCTTGGTGGAGCGCGCTATTCCAACACCGAGGACTTTGTTTTAGGCCGTAAAGGCTGCGCTTGAGTTTGCATACATAGTCCGGGTGTTTGGCATCTTGAAAACCTTCAGGCTGAGCCAAGAAGATTTCTTCCTCCAATGTGCCATGTAGAAACGCTGTTTGCACGTCAAGTTGATGGATGACCATCCCGTTTAGCACAGCTACAGCAAACAGAGCTCGAACGCTGTCCCATCTGACAACAGGAGCAAAGATGTCAAAATAGTCAATCCCATATTTCTGCGTGAAACCTTGGGCGACTAGACGAGCTTTGAAACGCGCAACCTTTCCTTCTGAGTTGGTTTTGGTTTTGAACACCCATTTGGACCCTACAATCTTGCGATCTGCAGGCCGCGGTACCAAGTCCCATGTTTGGAAAAGTCTGAGCGAATCAATTTCTTCTTTTGCCGCTTTGTGCCACTGCCGAGCCTGTGGAGACTGCATAGCTTCTCGCCAGTTAGCAGGTTCGCTGATTTCTGACGTTTGTTGCGCCTCTCTAGCACTGTAGAACCAATCTCCGAGCCGATTAGGTGGGACTCCCTTGTTTTCACGTTGTGAGCAACGAACAGGAGGCATAGGTTCTGGACTGCTATCCGAACCACTTCCCACTACTTCTGGCTGCTCCAATTCCGGTTCTAGCTGCTCCTCCTGTAACTGCACTGTGTCCTCTTCTTGCTCCCGATAATCCTGTGCAACTGGTTGAGGAACAGGATCTACTTGAGGCTGAGGAACGACTACAGGCGAATCGATTGCTGGACCAGGTACAACCACATAATGCTCCTCCTCCTCCTGTTGTAACTGAGGTTCAGCCAACTGAGAAGAATAGAAACGCTCTTCATCGAAGATGAGATCTCTACGAATGAGCACGCGTTGCTTAGCTGGTGACCAGACACGATAGCCTTTAGAGTCCGCTGCATACCCTAGCATGTAGCATTTTTCTGCACGTGCTGACAACTTGCTGGTAGCTTCAAGTTTGCGCGCAAATGCCAGGCAACCAAATGTGCGCAGATGCGCCAAAACAGGCTTAGTACCATTCCATACTTCGTGAGGAGTCTTCCCATTCAGCGCCACTGTAGGAGACAGGTTGCGTAGATAAGTGGCACATGCAACAGCTTCAGCCCAGAACTGCTTGGGCATGCCAGCGCCACAGAGCATGGCACGCGCTCTGCTAACAACCACTCCATTAAAGCGTTCAGCAACACCATTTTGCTGTGGTGCATCAGGAACAGTTTTCTCATGCAAGATCCCCTTTTCTGCAAGCCACTGCTGACAGTCACCACCCAGGTACTCACCACCCCGGTCTGAGCGAAGCACACCCAGTTTGACACACATTTGATTTTCCAGCAAGGTTATCAACTTTTTGAGCTCAGGAAAAACGTCAGCTTTTCGCGCAACAAAAAAGACATAGGCAAAGCGCGAATAGTCATCAATAAGACTGACAAAATACCGCTTAGCACCAAGAGACTTAGGCTCATACGGTCCACTGACATCAGTGTGCATCAATTCAAGTGGGCGTGTGGCTCTGCGTTGACTGTGTTGAGGAAAAGGAGTACGTTTGCTCTTGCCCTCAGCGCATGCATCACAGAACGTGAATTGACCATCTGCCATTTGCCTCAGACCACCATTAGTATCCAATAGGAGGCGCTCCACATCTGCGCGACCCAAGTGGCCAAGCCGTCGGTGCCAAACATCTGCAGAGACGGATACGGCAGCAGAAGAACGCTCAAGTGACTGAAAGGGCTCACCACACAGGGTGCCATGCACGCTACCATAAGCTGCAGAGGGCACAACGAATCCCGCGTGATTGCTGTGTGGAGTGACCATGCGCAAGTGGTTTGACTTATCAGTGTACGTTTTGACTTCATCTGACTCTGCCATGGTGCCGTTGGTTTTGTTTTCTTCAGAACTGCTCACTGAAACATACGAACCAACACACGAAACACCGCCCGGGGCAGACAGAATACCAACTGGGGTCCCTACATGTGAGGGACATCCGGGACTTTGCAAGATTGGTTGTGCAGACTGGCCATCAGAAGCAGATGACCGAACTGCTTGACCCATCAGCTCAGCATCGATTGCTGCAACACTTGGATCAGCTTCACTGCACAGGAACATAGGTACCTGACCGGTTCTGGCCCCTACTAATCCTTGAGAGGGGCATCCAGAGCTCATGACGTTGACCACTGACTCAGCTAAACCACAGCTCTCAGTCACAGGTTCACAATTGGCAAAATCGCATGACTGGAGACACATCGACTGGTTGCTGGAGGCTGAAGCAGACAGTTCACCAGAAAGAACATAAGTCGCACCATTCAGCCTTCCCTCTGCACACAGTTTCTCCTTTCCATCATAGATTTTGACCGAATCGCCCTTGAACACTGTTGAGAACCCACGGCAGCTGCTCGCACGCACAGAAAACAGCGTTGTAGACAGTCTAGGCACGAACAAACAATTGAACAGTTTGACTGCCACTTTGCGAGCACCCAAGGAAATGGTGACTGGCAGGTCACCCATGCCGATGCCATCAATGGTCGAGTCATTTGCAATACGGATGCGCGTTGGAGGATGCAAATGGCGAAAATTCTGCAGCAAATCGCCTCGGCTTGTCATGTGGTGCGAGGCACCGGAATCGATCAAAATCAAATCCACTGCATTTTTGGCCTGTCCTGCCAAAAAGCCACCTGCAGAATCCGAATCCTCTGCCACTTGCGCTGCACCATTACTGGACCGAGTCTGCGGCTTCTGTTTCTTTGGCGATGGACACTGCTCTCTCCTGTGCCCCATCCCGCCACAATTGAAGCACTTCCCTCTGAATTCCTTAGAGCCACTGCCCTGCACATACTGCTGTCCCTGCTTTGGACGCGAAGCACTAGCACCTCTACCACCTCTGCCTCTGCCGCGAGCTGCGCCACCTCTAGCCGCAAATGCTGCGCTTTCTTGACCTTTATTTCTGAGTCGCCACTCATCATCGAGCTGATTTGCGAGCTGTTGAATGGTGTAGGGATTTTGCTGTGTGGCAGTACTGTTCGCATGAGCCACAACAGAGCGCACACCTTCCCATCCACTTGGCAAACAGTTGACTGCTTGAGTGATGGGCAGCCAATCAGGCACATCATGATGCATGGCCCTCATCTGATCGTACAGTTTGTCACGCTCAGCCAACCACTCAGAGGGCTTTCTTCTGCCATCAAACGAAAGTCGCTCAAGTTCGCCCGTAATTTGCACCAGAGACAAATAAGAACGGCGATCGAAGTGATTGCACAACAGCTGCCACAAAGCAGCAGGGTCTGTGGGGTCTTGAACAGTTATCACTTTGAGCACTTCAGCAGAAAGCGCGCTCATTATGGCATACATAGCCATATGCCGTCTCTTACGAAAGTCTCTCACATCTTGAGGAAGTCGGGCGGCAGGATTTCCAGCTTGTGGTTGAGCTGCAGCTGCTGGTTGTTCATCCAGAGCGGGCGCTGCGCCACCGGCAGCATCTGGAGCGGCAGGCGGAATTGGCGGCTCGATTTCTTCACCGCACACAATAGACCATGACTCCTGGCCTTCTAGATAGCTGCGAATCAGAATTTTCCAACTGGCCCAATTGCCGGGCTTAAGCTGAGGAATGTGGTGGGGAGCAGCATTCATTTTTGTGCAGGAACAGAGTTCAGGAAAACATCAAAACAAAGGGAATTCTGGGCCCATAACCTGTCAGCGTAGGCGCATGAACAGGCGGCCGTCCGTCAGGTATTTATTCGTAGCAGACTAACGGCGTAAAGCTAGGTAATGAGAACCAAGCAGGCGTTAAGAAAAACTACCTTATAAAAACATGGAGCGATAACGGGCACAACAGCCAATACAACAAATTATATGCGGCGCTTACAAATCACCCAGCTGTTACAGATCAATTAGACCGTACATCTAACAGTAACAGGGGGGCTGGGGGAGTCTGTCCCCCACCCGACTTAGGCCAGACCCCCCAGATGGGGACACCCCCCCCCCCGAGACGATTTCACCGCCCCCCCCCCTCCGATTTTTCTGGCAAGTAAATTTTCGAGCAAATTTTTGCAATTTTTTACAATTTCACACACAAAAATTGCCAAAATCGCCTGCAAAACAGCACTTTTTAGCTGTATTTCAGCCCAAATTAGCGATTTTTGGGGATTTTTAGCCCAAAAATTGCCATTTTTTTCGATTTTTGAGCGTTTTTTAGTGCCCACCCCCTCCCCCAAAATTTTGGCTCAGACCCCCCCAACCCCCCCTCCCCCCATCGGCGGATGACCTGTTACATGTATGTGGTACCGCCACCCTAGGTACTGGTAACATAAACGGCGTTAAGTGCCTGACTGTATACATACATGTAACAGGTACAGGCCGGCCTGATGTAGTAGGGTCTATAATCTCAAAAAGCTCCAAAACGCTTTGAAGTCCGTTTTTAGCAGATTTTATCTTACGATAGCCACTACTGTATTTTCAGCTAAACTTCCGACAATTGCGGAGCTCCCCCCCGCAAGATAGGTTAAGGGACGTACCAGTAATAACAAACTGACTCAGAAATCACAAATTTTTAGCCTAAAATTCGCTTGAAAAGCCGTTGGAAACCGAATTTAGCCTTTCCACTGCTGATATTTAAGAGAAATCGGTGTTTTTGGAAGCACTTTTTGTCATTCTTTGCTTGTTTTTGGCTTTAAAACGCTATTCGGCAGCGGGTCGGCCCGGAGCTGTTACATGTATGTGACTGAGGATAGAACTGTTGAACTTTAACTTTTCAACTTTATTTTTTGTTTAGACCGAACAGCTGCTGGCACGAGTTGCCACGCTGGAAAGACAAGTAGAGCAGCGAGCCACGCCGCCTAAGGAAGACCGAGGCGTTCAAGCCACTCCACCGGTAAGAAAGGATAAGCCGTTTGCCCACCAACACCCATCCATCACTCTCCAAGTCTCACACTTAAAGGCTGAGGCTTAAGAAAAAAGTTTAAACGGGTGGGGCAAGAATCAGTAGCTGTTTGCCTACAGACTTTGGACAAGAACCAAAAACTAAAATGCTTACTGTTGCAAGTTGTGCAGAGAAAGTTTTTAGCCAGTTTTCGTGCAAGAAGCGGAGGCCGCTCCCGAGCTAGCTCTGGTAAGTCTGTCTGTTGCTTGGTCGAAACTGTATCTTGCCTTGGTCGCTTCGGTCTGCAATGCAAACACTGTACAGACTGCCCAATTGCGAGGGAATTGCATTTCATTTATTATCCGACTTAGATACAGTGACACTATCCCTCACTTATTTGGAACCGAGGGCTTCTATACAGCACTGTCAGTGGCGCATCCAGGGGGTGTAGGGTGTGTACACCTTTGCGGTGGAGGTAGGTAGAAAGTCTGTCAAAAATATAATAAACTAATGAATTATGTACTAAAACTGTCTATTTTGTGCTCAGAATGCCTTCTAAATGCGTTTTTGAAGGCCAAATTTTCAAAATTTTCTCGCCCTGGTCGGGCAGAAGCGCAACCAGGCCATTATAAACTACTAAAACTTGTAATTTCTGTTAATTTTAAGCTCGGAATGCGTTTTAAACGCGTTTTTGAAGGCTAATTTTGCTAAATTTTCTTACCCTGGTTGGGCAGCGGCCAAACCAGGCACTTTCAAAATTTTACACCCCCCTTTCCAAAATCCTGGATACGCCACTGAGCACTGTAATCAGTTTTTAGGCTTCTACGTACAGTCGCGTCTTGGCCATGGGTAGTTTACGCTATCCCGTGTGTCACGGCGGCCCCGGCACCCGAGGAAGCGGTGTGTTTGCGGGTTCGAAACCTGTCGAGGCGATGGGAAGTAGTCGACACAAAGCCCAACCCAGGCCGTCGAAAGTCAGCAATGGCAAGTAGATAAATGGGGACCAAACCGGCGCTGTCTAGCACACACCAACAGCAAAGGGGAGGGTTGTTGTTAAGGAGACTGCCGGACCTTGTGTCTCTTCCTGCTCTATAGCAGTTGGCTACTCCTAGTCCGAAAGGACAAAAAGTTACAACAACAACAACAACAGTAGGTAGGATGAATGAAGGTTGGGATGAAGTTAGACTTACTTTTAGATTCAATCAATCAAGTTAATATGGTAGTTTCCGCTAATGGGGGTAGTGTCCCAACCACAATTTTCCGAATGTTTTCTCAGAAAATCTGTAAATTGCTACCGTAGCATCTCATCTTTTCGTGCTGAACAATCCCAAGACTATGGAGCTGGCGTTTTTCCCGCGATTTTGGAAAAAAACAGGCCGAGCTTTTTTCAGGAAAATATCTATCCCTGGGAGGCAGACATGGGCTAGCATTTCGGCTGAGGGGGGGGCAGAATTTTCAATTCCTGAGGGGGGTAGGAGCGCCTGAGGGGGCTGAGGGGGTGGTAAGCCAAAAAGTCCGATTTTTGGCTAAAATCAAGGTTTTTTGGCTTATTTTTGGTTAAAATAAGCTAAAATAAGCTATTCTGAGCTCATTTACACCTAATCCAGGCATATTTTTATCATAATTTTCTATACAAAATTCTTCCAAAAAATTCCTGAGGGGGGTAGCGGCCGGCTGAGGGGGTAGGTCAGAGCCTGAGGGGGGGCCAACCCCCCCTCAGCCCCCCCCCTTTGCCCATGTCTGCTGGGAGGCCGTTGGGGGCTGCACCGGTAGAAAAAGAACGGAAAATTTTTCGGAAATTACTTGCCAGGAAATCGGAAAATCGTCTCGGGGGGGGGGCGATCGGGCAATCTGGTCCAACTGGGTGCGGGGCAGACCTCTCCTGTTACATGTATGGCCAAATCATACCGGAAATTAGGGGCCGTCCTTAAAATACAGCGAGGGGCAGGTGGTTGGTTGAAGGTCGAAAAACGTCGGGAGGGGTGGGGGTCAAACATTTTGAATTATTGAACGTCGTAGTTCATTGACGGCCGCTTGCGAAGTGATGAAAATTTTTGGTCTTTCGCCTTTCCCTCTCACCCCTGAGACAGATTACGGGAACCCTGACCCAAAAATACTAGTACTAGTAGTGGCTCCAGTACTAACAAACTGGCTCAGAAATCACTAATTTTTAGCCTAAAATTCTCTTGGAAAAGTCTTTGTAAACCGAATTTGGCGTTTCCACTGCTGATATTTAAGACAAATAGCGGTTTTTGGAAGCCCTTTTTGTCATTTTCTGCTTGCTTTTAGCTCTAAAACGCTACTCGGCAGCTTAAAATAGCGACTTTTAGCGTCCTTACTGAAAAAAACGTGCTAAAAACGCATTTCCAGGCGTTCTGGAGCTTTTTGAAATTTTGGACCCCTTCTGGGCGAAACCCCCTGGACCCCCCACCTAAGGAAAACCCCCCACCCCCTCCCACCAGGTCGGCCCGGAGCTGCTCATGTATGTGTAGTGTAGTGGTCTCTGTTTACAGATAAACGAAATAGGTCTCGAGGAGGAGGCAGAAGAAGCCGTCGAGGAGGCAGAAGAATCCGTCGAGCAGGCAGAAGAAGCCATAGAGGCGGAAGAAGCCATAGAGGAGGCAGAAGAAGCCGTAGAGGAGGCCGAAGCCATAGAGGAGGCAGAAGAAGCCGTCGAGGAGGCAGAAGAAGCAGTAGAGGAGGAGGAGCCTGCCATGCCACAGCCAATCATCGAGCAGCCCGTAGTGGCCATGCAAGAAGGGGTTGAGGAACAGCCTGACTCCCCCGGAATTCAAGTATGACTGGGCTGATCCTACTGTACTGTATTGTACTGTACTGTGCCGACGATTTGCTGCGATGAAATGTTTTGACCGACCGGCATTGCTAAAATTGCCTGTAAACAGCGATTTTCAGCTGTATTTAGTGGTTTTTGCCCAAAATAACGATTTTTGAACGATTATTAGTACTCCCCCTCCGGCGGAATTAGGGATCAGAGCTGAAGCCCTCCCGAGCTGTTGCTTGTTTGTCTGGCTAGCCGCTATTTCTACTGCATTATGTGTAGTGATACTGTACATTGCAGCTGAACGCGCAAGGACTCGAGGAGGAAGCCGAGGACGAGCCAATGCAAGTGAGTTACTCTTTTTAATGCCATTCTAGTACTGTATAACAGTCAGGCACTTAACGCCGTTTATGGTACCGACACCACACTGAGGGTAGTGGTACCATATATGGTACCGGCCAGACATGGGCAAAGGGGGGGGGGCTGCGGGGGGGTTGGCCCCCCTCAGGCTCTGACCTACCCCCCCTCAGCCGGCCGCTACCCCCCCTCAGGAATTTTTTGGAAGGATTTTGTGTAGAAAACTATGATAAAAATATGCCTGGATTAGGTGTAAATGAGCAAAAATAAGCCAAAAAACCTTGATTTTAGCCAAAAATCGGACTTTTTGGCTTACCCCCCCCCCAGCCCCCCCTCAGGCGCTCCGACCCCCCCCCCCTCAGCCCCCCCTCAGGAATTGAAAATTCTGCCCCCCCCCCTCAGCCGAAATGCTAGCCCATGTCTGGTACCGGCACCATATACAATGTATGGTGCCCCACGTTCGTTCGGCGACTGTGGTGGTACCATATATGGTACCCCTACCAATGGCCGTGGGTGCCGGTACCATATATGGTACGAAATCTGAACAGAGTGGTACCATATATGGTACCGGTAACAACGCGAAGGTACCGCGGGGGATGGGGTAGGGGTGGTTTACCCCCTCCCCTCGCTGCCCAATACCACCCCCTCGGCCGGCCATACCCCCATCCCGGAGGGAGAAAATTTTCGCATATTTAAGGCAAAATAGGCGTTTTTTGGACTTTTTCCGGGACACCCCCACCCCCGAGGGCTCCAGACCCCCTCCGGATTTTTCTGGCCCATGTATGAGTTTGATAATCTAAATTCACTTCAGGATCAGGAGGCCGTTCAAGACGCAGAAGTGGCCGGACCCGCCCAACCGGTCAGTTTGATTGATTGCTTATTAAAGGCATATTAAGCTTGGCTTACTTTTTTTGCTTAGACTTAGCAAAGTAAGATTTATATAGGCGTTGGACCGGGAATGAGCGCACACTGTATAGTACATTAAATCCATACATGTACGTAACAATGGGCCATATAGGATCTGCCACCAATAGGCCATACCCCGATCAGGAAGGACCCCCCCCCCGAGACAATTTTTCCGACCCCCTTCGATTTTCTCGCAAGCAATATTTTTAGCAAATTTTTACAATTTTTTTTACAATTACACTGTCCTAACTTGAACTCGACCCCACCAAACGACCCAAACCACCCCTCTGAAGCTGACTTTTGTTGCTGACACCACCCACCAAAATTGCCGCGAGCTCGCAAACCGGCAGGCCCACCCACAAATTTTCCGATTTTGACTACCCGAACCAATTTTTCCGGCCCATGTATGCCCATCGGCAAAGGACCTGTTATACTGTATGATCAAGTGCTAATACGTAGAATAGCTTATTGTTCACTTGCAGGAGGTGCCCGCTGACGTGGACGGTTGGGTGGGCCCTCGACCGGTCACGGTACAGGGCGAAGAAGCTTGGATGTGCTCGTTGTGTCCATTCAAGGTGTTCCGCAGGCGGCCCAGAGCCACGATCAAAGCTCATTACACACGTTACCACCGGGGTACACTAAATCAACTTTGGCCTATTGACAATGTTAGTTTTGGCCTGATTGCAGCCGTCTGCGGTCACTGCGCAGCCCCATTCGAGTTGGACAACACCTGGCACGCGGTGCAGGCCAATCACCACCCCTTGGCGCCCGACACGCTGATCTCAAAGGCGCTGGCCGGTTTGCTGAAAAGATCTGGCAGACGGTGTCGTTGTGGAGATGGAGTGGAGGTGGAGTACCCTCCGGTGGTTGAAGTCGGTCTCTGATTTTATCTTGTGGTGCCTGCCGGGAGGGGTGTCTGTCCGGTGTCACTCCTTTTACCCCCCTGCTATTGCGGTCGTACCGCAGGCAGTTGGTCATAGCCGGACAGACACCCGTTTTATACTGACAACCCGCCCCTTTTATCCCTTAACGGGTGACTGTGCGCTGCACACGTCACCCATGTATATATTGTATATTTGTATATTCTGTACATACTGTTTTAAGGGTAATTTATTGGGGAGGGCTAAGTTATTCTCGTTTTACTTGATATTGTTTTAGCCTGACGGTAATTTTAGTGAGCACGTAATGCTCTGTGTTTTACTTGATATTGTTTTAGCCAGACGGCAATTTTAGTGAGCACGTAATGCTCTGTGTTTTACTTGATGTTGTTTTAGCCAGACGGCAATTTTAGTGAGCACGTAATGCTCTGTGTTTTACTTGATATTGTTTTAGCCTGACGGCAATTTTAGTGAGCACGTAATGCTCTGTGTTTTACTTGATGTTGTTTTAGCCAGACGGCAATTTTAGTGAGCACGTAATGCTCTGTGTTTTACTTGATATTGTTTTAGCCTGACGGCAATTTTAGTGAGCACGTAATGCTCTGTGTTTTACTTGATGTTGTTTTAGCCAGACGGCAATTTTAGTGAGCACGTAATGCTCTGTGTTTTACTTGATATTGTTTTAGCCAGACGGCAACTTTAGTGAGCACGTAATGCTCTGTGTTTTACTTGATATTGTTTTAGCCTGACGGCAACTTTAGTGAGCACGTAATGCTCTGTGTTTTACTTGATATTGTTTTAGCCTGACGGTAATTTTAGTGAGCACTTAATGCTCTGTGTTTTACTTGACATTGTTTTAGCCTGACGGCAATTTTAGTGAGCACGTAATGCTCTGTGTCTTATCAGTTTTGTACAGTTATTCGTATGTCATGCTTGTTACTGTTATTCCACACCTGCCCAATCTTACACCTAATTCTTTTGTATGTTTAGGTGCTCTGAGTTTGATGCCATAGCGCTGGAAGCACTTATTTTCTACCCGAACAATTCTCAGCTTCTGGGCAGCGTTCTGTCACTTCTCCACACCTTCGTCACTGTTCGGCATCCAAGCTGGTTAGTGTGCTTTTCGTTTTCTGCAAGCGCCTTAGTGGTTGCGATCCGATTTGGCTCAAATTTCAGGCCTGGTACTGATATTTAAAGTGAGTAGTAAGCTGTGTTCAGTGACAGTCAAACCGAACTTAGCTTCTTGTACAACACAAATCACACACTGGATTGCATTTCCGAATTTCAAGCCTGTCTAGCAGCATTAACTGCAGATTCCGTTACACAGACCCTTACAGCATATCCTACAGCAAGCTTGGTATTGAGCCGGCTTATCGGGCATGCAAAGGACAAAATCTTTGAGCTTTTGGTATGCGAACTACAGACAGATGACAGGCGGTATCGGTCCTGTAAATGTCAACAGTACACTCAATGCACAATTAACAACTGACCATCAGTTTGGAAATGTGACCTGTCAACATGGTTTAGGAAACATTCAATACGTATTGCTACTACATAACTGAAACAACATTTCTATGAATATCCAATTGTTTACATGAGATTTACTGCACCATGTGTTAGATGTTTGGCATCGGTTTTCCATTATTCTGCAATTGAAAAAGACACTGGTGTAACCAGCAGGCACTGTACTGGACCGGCAATCCAAAGCTGCTGGGTTCAATTCCCAACTATGTACGCCACTGCACATGTCTTACTTTTTCACCTTTCATTCAATTTGGACTCTTCTTTTATTATGCGCACATACTATACTGTTTAGTACTGAAAACCTTGTCTTAAGGGCGACTGTAAGCTTTTCAAGCAAATGGGCACTAGCCCGCTGCTCATTCGGTAGAAGGAGAGGGTCCTGACCTGTCGATTGCTGAATACTTTCAGCTCTCTATTTTCTCTGGTTTAGTAATGAGGCAACTCCAGAATGCTTTCAACCTGCACAACTTGTATGTCTTCACGCTTACTGCGCCAGTGTAGACCACGGCAGGAAAGACAGTAGGGTCATTACCAAAAGATAGACGCTGGGTCAGTGGATAAGGTCAGTGATGGGTAGATTGGGAGATGACATGGTTGTATCACGATGAAACGTTGAGTGAGCGTCAAAACCGGGCCACATCTTAGCCTGATGATCACGAAACCAAGGAACACTTTAACTTGAGAATTGGAAACAGAAGCGTTGTAGCAGAACTTGAACTGGTAGGAGAACGAAGGTAGGCTCGAGGGGTCTCAGCACCAGAAGAAGTTTATGGTCCGGTCACTAGTAAAACACAACTCACGCACACACCACAATCAAACAAAGCAACTACATAATGCAAACACACTCACACTAAATCATACATTCTTTCATCTCTAACTCAAGCTGCAATGCAAACTTTGGTGTTGTTAAAGATAGAGAAAAGGCTTTTGGAGAAGCGCATGCGAGTTGTTGATTCGATAAAAACTCCAGTTTTTAATGACTCCAACACTAAAAAAATGTTTGACAAACTAAAAAATATCAGATGACCAGTTCATCAGGTTCTGCGCAACAAGCAGAATGGGCCAAAAGTCTGCCGAGTGTCCACAGCACAAATGGCAGGCTGCTGGCTCAAGGCTGCAAGTCAGTACGTGTGTTCTACCCTGCAAGTTCTCTGTTGAACCGGTTCAGTGGCTGCCAGTCAACTCTTTCTTCCAGAGACTGTCATGATGAGCGTCTCTCCAAACGTGTCCAGATTCGAATCTGACTGGATACACCTCATGAACACTCCAAAGAGATTGTGCCTATTTGGAGTTTTCTATTTGGAGTGATTGAGTGAGTAGTGCTTTGCGAGAGGTGTCAAAGCTTTCTCATTAACTCTGGACTAACTCTGCATGTCTACAATGGAAAGAATCCATTCAGTTTAGATTGCTCAGAAATTGCTGCTTGATTTTGGTTTATTTTGGACTGGTGACACGGTTATGTCAAAAATTTCTTTTTTACTGTCTTTTAGCAGACTGGTGAGACAGCTATGTCAAAAATTTTGAAGATTAGGCTATTATGGAGGGGAGACAAGAATGAAAACTACGTATAAACCTACCTAAATTATCTGCATTTCATTTTTTGTTTTTTGTAACCATTTTCAAATTTGAATATAATTTTTCCTAACTTCATTTTAGCGCAAAAGCTGTAGATTTTTTTTCAATGAGTTAGGAAGGATACATGAATGGGTCGGAATGTCCATGGACTGAAACCAAACATGTACAATAGCAGGTTGAACCATTTGTGGGGTCAGAGTTGAGTACTCTAAACTGCATAAATGTAACATTTCTTCCGCTGAAGGGGAAGGATGGTTTGGGGTCTTGCGCCGGCCGGAGGGTCTGAGCCAAAATTGTAGAGAGAGGGGTTGGACTCAAGCACTCAGGAATCGCAAAAAATCGCAATTTTTCGAGGATGTTGAGGAGTAAGGTGATGAGAAGAAGATGGAAGATGAAGAGAGGAAGAAGGAGGAAGAAAAGGAGGAAGAAGAGAAGGAGAGTGAGAGGAAGAAGAAAGGGAATGAGAAGATGAGGACAGAAGAGGAGAAGAATGACAGTTCATTTGAGCTCGCTTCATAGGAGATCGAACTCCGTTATGCCGATGACAAGTGACCAGTTGAAGGCCAAGGCGCAGAAACGCCGAAACGTGGCGCGCAAGAGATCGGGTCAATATGGTGTCAGTGCAGAGCAGCTTATCGGAGATGCCGGGTCAACAGAGGCAAAGCAGTTCTCACAGTTCGTTGGTGCACAGCGGCTGCCCAGTTGACACTCGTGAGGGGGAGTGATGAAGAATTTGATAGTTTTGTGTGAGTGTTTGTATTATCAAGTTGTCGAGTGGTTGTGTGTGTGTGTGTGTGTTGTGACGTGTGCCAGATCTACTAGTAAAGCCTCTACTTTGCTTTCATTGGTGCTAAGAATGGTAAAAATTGTTAATTTGGGCTCAAATACAGATAAAAGATGGTTTTACAGGCGATTTTGGCCGATCTTGTCTGGAATTGTAAAAAACCACAAAAAAATTGCTCAAAAATTACTTGCCAGAAAATCGGAGGGGGGACGATAAAATCGTCTTGGGGCTGGCGGCCAGCCGCTGGCCTATGTCAGATGGGGGCTAGACCCCCTGTGACATATACAGTATGCTAAATTGGACTCAAATACACCGAAAAACTGCTGCTTTACAAGCGATTTTACCACTATTGAAATTGCCTAAAAATTTAAAGTGCTTAAAAATTGTTTCCTGGTAAAATCTGAGGACAGTTGAAAAGGTGTCAGGGGAGGGTGAGGTCCCTCTCTAGCAGGTGGGGTCAACCCCAAAGCCTCTGTTACATGTATGAAAACAGTATTGCTCAAGTAATTTTACACAGACCTCCTACATAGTTTAATCGAAAATTTTCGAGTTTAAACGACTGCAGGAAAACTTATGTAGAATGTTTATTAATGGTTTTTAGTCAGTAAGTATTGTCAAAAAGTGCTATGATGTTGTTAAGAGTGGTCAAAACCGTTGTTATAACAGCAACAGTTGAAAATAACACTAATCATAAAAGTCATACGGTATGTACACTATAGGCAGTTCAGTTCACTTTTTCAGCACAAAGTCAATGTGAAGCTAGAACAGGAAAGAACTGACAATAAAAACACTCGCAATTTCATCAGTTTTAGGTTTCATGTTTGACAAACTTTTAGTGCTCTCAACATGTTTACAAAAAATTTTGATTTTTCAGTGCTGCACTGCATTTTCTAGCACAATTTTTCCAAAAAAGCAAAGTAGAAGCTTCCAGAAGCTGTTAGGAAGCCTTCTGGTGCATTTGTAAACAACAATCAATTTTGGCAGCTATACAACTATGCACATACATATACTAGGGGGGTTGGGGGTTACCCCTAGCTGAAAATGCCAAACCCCCCTCACCCACCCACCGAGACAGGTTAAGGCCCCCCCCCCCCCCCCCGACCCAAAAATACAAGTACTAGTAGTGGCTCCCAGTACTAACAAACTGCCTCAGAAATCACTAATTTTTAGCCTAAAATTTGCTTGAAAAGCCTTTGGAAACAGAATTTTGGCGTTCCCACTGCTCATAGTTAAGAGAAATCGATTTTTGGAAGCCCTTTTTGTCATTTTTTCCCTGATATTAGCTCTAAAACGCTATTTGGCAGCTTAAAATAGTGATTTTTAGCGTCCTTACTGAAAAAAACGTGCTAAAAACGCATTTCCAGGCGTTTTGGAGTTTTATGAAATTTGGGACCCCCGTCTGGGCAAAATACCCTCTACCCCCACCTGAGGTAAAAAACCCCCTACCCCCCTCCCCCCTAGGTCGGCCCGGAGCTCTTACATGTATGACTGTGCACCCTTGCTCTGGGCAAACTATACACTAAACCTCAAATTGTCATCACAAATTTCAATTTTTGGGCAAGATTTAGGTTGCAAAACAAGGTTTTAAACAGTTTTTAACGAAAAATTTAATTTTTACTCAAAATTTGAATTTCCCGCTGGAAATTTGCACCTAGAGCAAGGGCAACTACGCATGAAGATCTGGCTGTCCCTTGAGCTGCTGACCATGCAAATGTACTAAGTTTAAGGATTTTGGAATGCATTCAAAATTACGAAAGGAAGGAAAAACAAAACATTGGCGAAAATTTTTGTCATGGCGAAAATTGCTTGGTTAAAGACTGAAATTCTGTGCTCCTGCTTGTACAGTACAAACAACATAAATAGTTATTTACAAAAGGAAGCTGATATTTGGTCTGCAAAGATTTTTGCCAGACCCGCCTTCCACCTATCTCACTTCCCACTTCATGACGAAACTTTATCTCACAGTATAGCAGTTCATCCATCCAGCAACTATGGCATTCAATTGGGTGGTGGGGGTGGTTGAACGTCACAGAACGTCACAGGGGATGGGGGTTGGCATGAAGAAGCTTTGGTTGGCAACTACATTACAATGAAAACTAAATTCAGTTCATGTTTCTAATAGCGAAAATGTTAGTTCACTGTCAAAAAGTTTTTTCATAGATTCTATGGCATTTCATACATCTTCCGGAAGGATGGGAATGAAAAAGTTTTATTTTTTGTAGTGTAGCTTATAGACAACCCTATTTCACTAGTCAAAAGCTTTGTGTTGGGGAAAGAGAGTCTCGCAAAAAACCCTTTTCAACTAAAATCAGTATTTTCGCGCACAAACTGAACCACAACCAATCATTGATAACTTTATCAAATTTTGTTAAAAACATGGATCTTCTTTGACAAGCTAACCTACAAACTTTTCCTTACGTGTGCATGGGGCGTGCCCAGGGGGGACGAAAATGAAAATCTACCAAACGTTGCTAGAGGCTGCAAGAAAGCGTCCAGATGCGTTTTTAAGCCACAGAAATCAATTTTGGCAACTACGCACCCTTCCTCCAGGCAACTACGCACCAAACCCAAAATTTATTCAAATTTTCCCAGAAAGTTTCAATTTTTTGACCATTTTTGTGCATAATTTTTCAAAAACTGAAAAAATGTAAGACAAAGAAATTTGCACACGATCT
>JASANB010003296.1:0-12023 GCA_030248155.1 Sabatieria punctata
GAGGGGTTAAGCTTCTACATACCAGCAGAAAAAAATCAAATGACCTAAAGTTGAAAAAATCGGGATTACGGTATCAGGGTCAATTTTTCAGGGTTTCGTATGTGTCTCAATCGACGTAAAACTAAATTTTACACCATATATGTGAATTTCAGCCTGATCATACATGTGCATGGTCGGCGGCTCAGGGAGGGACGGCCAGGTCTCTGTGCGTAGTTGCCTGGATATAGGTGCAAATTTTCGGTGGGAAATTCAAATTTTGGCCGGAAATTTGAATTTTCGCCCAAAATTTTGGCGGGAAATTTGAATTTTGTCCAAAATTTTGGCTAAAAATACGAAATTTTCTGTTAAAATTCAAAAATTTGCGGTAAAAATCAAAGTTGCGACAAAAAATTGCCAAAAAACAACTTTTCTGACACAAACATTGCCAAAAAATCGAAATTTTCCAGGAAAATTTGAAAAAAATTCGGATTTGGTGCGTAGTTGCCTGGAGGAAGGGTGCGTAGTTGCGTAGTTGCCAAAATTGATTTCTGTGGCTTAAAAACGCATCTGGAGGCTTTCTAGCAGCCTCTAGCAACGTTTGGTAGGTTTTCATTTTCATCCCCCCTGTCCCCCCTGGGCACCCCCCATGCACATCGGCCCCATGGAGCCTGATCGGCTGAGTTGGTCCAGAGTTATTCCAATCCCCCCAGAAATCTGAAAATCGCCAAAAATGGCCATTTTTAGCATTTTCGGCCAACTTTGATGGTGTATAACTGTGGAACCGTTCCACCTAGAAGAAATATGAATATATTTTTGAAATCCCGGAGGTCTGTAGATCATAATTCACTGGAAAACTCGCGTTCATCTCAACTACAGGAAAAGCTGATTTTTTTCCATTGCGCAGATTAGCATTACCATGGCGCGTTGCGCAGATTAGGTTGCACCAGAGTACCGAGCTCGAGCCACTCTACAACTTTTGCTATGAGGCAAAAAGCGCTCCGATGCACCCATAAGGAGTTATTTGCAAAAAACCGCCAATCCACTCTTTTTTGGCAAGGACTATAGTGAGGTATTTCAACTGCGATTCCGTTAATCGTTCTTGCGAAAATGCGAAAAGAGTGAAAAATTCAATTTTCCTTAGTGAAACAACTTCAAATCCGAAGCGCGAGCGAAGCTTCAATTTTGTGTTTACAATCGATTTTTAGTGCTGCCCAGGGGGGGTCCGACCGGAACAAATCTCAAAATATGATGGGCGCCATCAAGCTCAGCGCACGTACCGACGGTGTGCCTTAACCGATCCGGTCTTGTTACCCACCGCTCGATAGGTCTTTGCGTTGGCTTCCAAATGAGCTAAACAGCGCCGTCATGCAATCATGTTTGCGCGCGAAATTCAAATTTTAGTGACTCGGCTCTATTATTTGATTTTCTACCTAAACGGGAAACGTTTCCATTTTTGCAATTTTGATCGTAGGTCAATGCGCCAACAGTCAAACGACGCAGCGTGACGAGATCTACAGTTTCCATGCATCGCCATCGTCCTACGCCTTCCGGCGCCAACACTAGATGTCTGAGAGTGCAGTGGTCGAATTTGGCCGTTTTTGCTACTGATTCCTGAGTAGTTTTCAGGCCATAGTTCACTTCGCAGTTGACAGATTTAGCTGGTTCATGCACGAAAACACTCCTAAATGAACGCAGAATGCTACTAACACAACCTGGGCGCTCGGCAATGCAAGCAATCCACTGTAGGACCTCCAGTATCACCATTACAAGACTATCCGGAAACAGTATGTCAGAAAAAGATCGATTTTCTCGCTAGCGAAAAACAAATTTGCATATCTGCTGAATACAATTTTTAGAGCACATCAAGAGCTTTCATTCGGTGTATTACATGCGCTTGTAGCGCATCGGCAATATGGTGTTCATTTGCGATTTTTCTTTTTTGTACAATATGAGAGCTGGATTTTTGACAGTTTTTGATCTGTTTCTTGAGCAAACATGATCGCATCGAGTCCGTTCTGCTATCAAATGAATCGTCACGGTCCGCTGCGTCTTTTGATGGATAGCTTATTTGGATTGGTCCACGCATTTTATAGTTATAGTATCAATACTACCGTAAGTCCAGTTGGATGCACTTACTTGATTTAAAAGGCAGATTTGTCATGAATTTCGGATGATTTTGCACTATAACTATAAAATGCGTGGGCCAATCCAAATAGTCTATCAATCAAAAGACGCAGCGGACCGTGGCGATTCGATTGACAGCAGAACGGACTCGATGCGATCATGTTTGCTCAAGAAACAGATCAAAAACTGTCAAAAATCCAGCTCTCATATCGTACAAAAAAGAAAAATCGCAAATGAACACTATGGACTGTAGAGCTCGTCACGCTGCGTCGTTTGATGGTTGGCCCATTGACCTATGATCAAAATTGCAAAAATGGCAACGTTTCCCGTTTAGGTAGAAAATCAAATAACAGAGCCCAGTCACTAAAATTTGAATTTCGGGCGCAAACATGGTTGCGTGACGGCGTTGTGTAGCTCATTTGAAAGCGAACGCAAAGGCCTATCCAACGGTGCGTAACACGCCCCGATCGGTTAAGGCACACCGTTGGTACATGCGCTGAGCTTGATGGCGCGGTATCACGTCTTTTCCTCGCGGACAGTTCCTCGCGCGACAGTTCCTCGCCGACTTTTCCTCGCGCGACAGTTCCTAGCTACGACTATTCCTCGCGCGACTTTTCCTCGTGTGAATAAAAACGTTTTATCTCTTTTGTACAGTAACACGGAACAACAACGTTTCGGCTGTTATCTGAAGCCGAATAACATACACACTGCGAAAAGTTATTAGCGATCCCTCTAAGATTGCGATAATCGGAGACGACGCTTGGTGATGCGTTCATTGTGTACACGGGGTTTGGGAGACATGATCCAGACAGCTGAAAATCTGTCATGATAACGATAGGGGACAGCCCAGGTTGAAGCTACCAGCACCCACTGGTAGATGCCTTCCGTTTTGCTGGGCACATGGCAGTAAGTAAGAGGGTGCATGGATCCAAAGCATTATCCATGAATTGTATAGAGTTGCGCAAAAATCCATTTTGAACATAGCAGTACCTGTAAGAGTAGGTGGACCTAATTTGGGTGGGAAAACCAACTGTTTGCCTTCCCACTCTCTCTCTACTATGTTGCATAAAAATACACAAAAATAAAAAATGTCCATTTAACAGAAAAGTGTCTAAATTCAAGGGATATCTAACGCCTCAGACTCCAAGTGATGAAAGGAAAGAGCTTCAATTTAGACAAGCTCAAACGCCAATATTCTTAGCTTAGTTTTGGAGAAATCGATTTTTTATCGAGTTTTCTGCTGGTAGTCTGACATCCCACTGTTCATTTTGCAAAAATCGAGATCGATTTTTACCTATTTTTAAGCTTATTGGACGATTTTCTGGAGACAGACCAAATTAGGTCCATCTTCTATAGAGAAACTTCTCTACCGCACTTATGTAGTTTTCCGTATCTTTACGCGCGATCAGCAAACAGAGAGATAAAAAAAGACTGTGAGCACCGGTCCGGTCAGGTGTTCATTGCCGTAAAAGATGATTTACAACCGGCTAACCGATTGTCGCCGGCCGGCCAACTGACCTGTGCCCTACGTAGGCTTGATAAGAACATACTGTTGGCTCGGAATATATATTCCTACGAGGAAAAGTCGCGCGAGGAAAAGTCGTAGCGAGGAAATGTCGCGCGAGGAAAAGTCGGCGAGGAACTGTCGCGCGAGGAACTGTCCGCGAGGAAAAGACGTGTAGCCTGATGGCGCCCGTAATATTTTGAGATTTGCTCCGGTCGGCCCCCTGGCGTGGACCAATCCAAATAAACTATCCACCAAAAGACGTATCGGACACTGGCGAATTATTTGATAGCAGAACGGACTCGATGCGATCATTTTTGCGCAAGAAACAGACCAAAAACTGTCAAAAATCCAGCTCTCACATCATACAAAAAAGAAAAATCGCAAATGAACACCATATTGCCGATATGCTACAAGGGCATGTAATGCACCGAATGAGAGCTCTTGATGTGCTCTAAAAATCGTATTCAGCAGATATGCAAATTTGTTTTTCGTTAGTGAGAAAATCGATCATCTTTCTGACATACTTTTTGCCGATAGTTGGGTAATTCTGATACTGGAGGTCCTACAGTGATTGCTTGCATTGCCGAGCGCCCAGGTTGTGTTATTAGCATTCTGCGTTCATTTAGGAGTGTTTTGGTGCATGAACCAGCTAAATCTGTGAACTGCGAAGTGAACTATGGCCTGAAAACTACTCAGGAATCAGTAGCAAAAACGGCCAAATTCGACCACTGCACTCTCAGACATCTAGTGTTGGCGCCGGAAGGCTTAGGACGATGCGGATGCATGGAAACTGTAGATCTCGTCACGCTGCGTCGTTTGACGGTTGGCGCATTGACCTACGATCAAAATTGCGAAAATGGAAACGTTTCCCGTTTAGGTAGAAAATCAAATAATAGAGCCGAGTCACTAAAATTTGAATTTCGCGCGCAAACATGGTTGCATGACGGCGTTGTTTAGCTCATTAGAAAGCCGACGCAAAAACGTATGGAACGGTGGGTAACACGACCGGATCGGTTAAGGCACACCGTCGGTACTTGCGCTGAGCTTGATGGCGCCCGCCCATCATATTTTGAGATTTGTTCTGGTCGGACCCCCCCTGGTGCTGCCTTATAGTAAACTGAACCCAATTTTTCGTTTTTTCGTGTTCATCTGATGGCCAGACGACTAGAAATACTAGTTTTGCGCAAACGAAATTTTTTACTGAAGTTCCTCCTCCTAAAAATCATCAAAGTAAACAAGTTTGAATAAAAGTGAAATAAATCGGCAACATATGCATGCACAAATCCCTGAATTTGTTTTAAAAAAATCTTGATTGCAAATGGGTAAACCAGCAGAAGGGCAGCAAACTCTTTTCGGCAATTTCGACCATCGCAATTCGGCGCCCGCAAAATTTTTATGCCGCATCCTATTATCAGCTACTTTCAGAGGTGGTGTCGGCGCGTCACGCCCTGTCACCGATGATTGACAGTCCGGAAGAAGATACTCTTGATAATGTGACTGAACTGTCCAACCGTTAACTGATGAGCCATAGACACACTTGACTAATGCTGCGGCAGGCAAAAGTAGGGCCCGACCGGATATCCGGATCCGGATCCGGATCCGGCCGGATATGGCCATATCCGGATCCGGTACCGGATCCGGATATTACCTGCCGGATATGCCGGATATCAGTCACAGATGAGAAAACGTGATTTTTACGTATTTTGAACATAAATATTGCATTCGACCGAATGTTTGATAGAAATTTGCGCAGTTGTATGGTTCTAAAACAGTTTTGCAGCTTGCCAGGAAGTATTTAATTGCTCCTATCGGTACGGTAGCTAGCGAGCAAACATTTAAGACTGCTGGCTCGATTTCGGAAGGTGATCGCTCCTCTCTGAAGCCCGAAAATGTAGAAATGTTGTTGTTTAACAAGTATAACTTGCGTGCCGGCACAGTTGGTGTAGTGGTTTAGGCCGCAAGGTTCTTAAGTCCATATAAAGATTGGTTAACTTGCAAAATTTGGCAAAGATTCGATGAAGGGTTCTTGAAATATTTACGTTCAAAATTGATATACGCGCACTCACACGACAAACAAACTCTCCTCTTAACAAAAATAAAAATACAATGAACATCACAAAACAGCCAAGCAGACTGGATTTCTATGTTTAGGATAGTCGCCTTGTTTTTGCTAATTTTTCATTTAATTAAAAATAAAAAATCTGAAATAAAAAAAACTAACTATTATTGAGGCAAGTTTATACTGTAAATCTTTACTTTACAGAGATGAAAGCGTCTCTTTTCAGTTGCAGAATGAAGATGAATGGCTTGAGACTCTAAACTCAACTCGCAAAGAATGGAAATCTCAACTGAGATTTTTCAAATTCTGAATTTTTTAGTTTGTAAAACTAGGACAGGTCTACCAAAAGATCGGCTAAGTATACCACATCACATTAGAGAGAACAAATTTGAACATGCAAACAATAATTTAGCCAAATTGCTGTGATGTCAACCATTTTTATCTAAAAATTACGAAATGAGCTGAACTTTCATGCCAAACTGTGTTTCCCCTTCTGCTTTTTCGAGATGAGGTCTGTATCTGTAAAATAGGTATGCCTAATAAACGCTAAAGATTGCATAGACATTCCGACCAAACTCGAAAATGCTTGGAAAGCGTCCAGTTATCAATTTCTAGCCGCTGTGATAAAATATGCAAATATGCAAAAAATATGTACATATCTCATTTTTGCAAGCATATGATATATGCAATATCAATATGCACTAGAAATTGCATGCATATATTCATATCCAATATCACTTGCATCGCAGAAACCCCGATATCATCCAACCATAGTTTGAACTACAATTATTTGATGTTTTGAATCAACTGTTATAGAACAAAGAAATGTATATATGTGGTTTATTGCATTCTAAAAAAATTTAAGTTGATCAATGATATCCGGCATATCCGGATCCGGATCCGGCCGGATATGGGCGTATCCGGATCCGGATCCGGATCCGGTAGAAATTTGTATCCGGTCGGGCCCTAGGCAAAAGGGCGTTCCTTCAAAGAGAAGCAGTGACTTGGCGGTTTTCTGATAGCAACCCTCACTAAAGGGCAAGTCTGTGATATCATGGATGAAGCATAGTTATGTTTCAAAGCGGCTAAGTTGGTTTGCAGTACGTATAAACAAAATGTCTATGTGTAGCATCAACATGTGGCCAATGCTTTTCGCTCTTCCATTAGCTATAGGTCTGAACGTTGATATAGAAATCCACAGAAATCCCATGCGAACTATAAACCCGGATTATTTTTTAAGTCTGGCGCTCGGTACGGGCCTAATCAGAAACGATTGGTGCGATATTAAGAGTCAGTCTCTGAACCGATCGAGTCTTGGCCCTTTACCCTATTCAGACCCAAAATTGAAAGTTGGGCGTAGAGGGCTGAAAGTTGGAACACTAAAACATATTGACAAGTTATCAATGACCTGCAAAGAATTTCCAGATTCGACGCTCCACGCTCGAGATATGGCCTTCTAAAAATCGGCCCGCTTAACTATGGGACCAAAATTTCGATATCGAATTTCTGACTTGCTGATCGGAATTCAGACCTAACAAATGGGGTTTTTGCGTAACTTTTTGAGTAGTTTAAGAATCTTTTACTAAATTTCATTTTTGGAAAAAAAAATTTTTTTCGCCCCCCTATCGGGGGGCATAACTCGTCTGGAACCCCCCCCTAGACCGTTCTTTTTATTTCAGATTATTGTAGCGCTATATGTTAGCTACACGCCGGTGTAAAACATTACGGGCTGCCAGACGGCAAACACTGAAATATTTGCGTTCAAAAATTAAAAATGCCACATTTTGCATGTTTCACTGGGGTACATAAATTTCCAACTCCATGTTTCGGCTTACTAATTGGAGTTGAATGCTAAAAATTGATGTCTAAGCTGTACTTTTTGAGTAGTTTAAGAATCTTTCATTGAATTTCATTTTTGGAAAAAAATTTTTTTTCGTCACCCTATCGGGGGGCATAACTCGTCTGGAACCCCCCCTAGACCGTTCTTTTTATTTCAGATTATTGTAGCGCTATTTCTTCGCTACACGCCGGTGTAAAACAATATGGGCTGCCGGACGGCAAACATTGAAATATTTGCGTTCAAAGATTAAAAATGCCACATTTTGCATGTTTCACTGTGCCCAAAATGTGGCATTTTTAATCTTTGAACGCAAATATTTCAATGTTTGCCGTCCGGCAGCCCATATTGTTTTACACCGGCGTGTAGCGAAGATATAGCGCTACAATAATCTGAAATAAAAAGAACGGTCTAAGGGGGTTCCAGACGAGTTATGCCCCCCGATAGGGTGACGAAAAAAAATTTTTTTTCCAAAAATGAAATTCAATGAAAGTTTCTTAAACTACTCTAAAGTACAGCTTAGACATCAATTTTTAGCATTCAACTCCAATTAGTAAGCTGAAACATGGAGTTGGAAATTTATGTACCCCAGTGAAACATGCAAAATGTGGCATTTTTAATTTTTGAACGCAAATATTTCAGTGTTTGCCGTCCGGTAGCCGGTAATGTTTTACACCGGCGTGTAGCTAAGATATAGCGCTACAATAATCTGAAATAAAAAGAACGGTCTAGGGGGGGTTCCGGACGAGTTATGCCCCCCGATAGGGGCGAAAATTTTTTTTTTCAAAAATGAAATTTAGTAAAAGATTCTTAAACTACTCAAAAAGTTACGCAAAAACCCCGTTTGTTAGGTCTGAATTCCGATCAGCAAGTCAGAAATTCGATTTCGAAATTTTGGTCCTATAGTTAAGCGGGCCGATTTTCAGAAGGCCATATCTCGAGCGTGGAGCGTCGAATCTGGAAATTCTTTGCGGTGGTTATATAACCTATCAAGACGTATTAGTCCTCCAACTTTGAGCCCTCCACGCCAAAGTTTCATTTTTGGGTCTGAATACTGAAACTCGATCGGTTCAGAGACTGGCTCTTAACTTTGGGTATGGAAAGAAAGAAGTCGTGAAGATTGAAATCATTATTGAGAATTTTATAGACGCGCCGTTCGATTGGCTGAAGCTTTAGCGCCGTCCTACCTTAGGTTGGGTGGGCTCGGTTCTGATTGGATGATATTCAACCCCCAATCAACGTCTAGCCAACCGGTGAAGAGAAGGAAGTGTGATATGTTCGCAAGAGGAAATTTTGAAATGACAAGTTTACACAAGTTTACTTAACAGAATCCTCTTTTACATAGTAGCTTTAGGACGGCAGTGGGACCAAGCCAACTGGTTTTCGACCCAGGCAAAATTGCCTTTCATCTTTGACTTGAATATGGCTTCGAGATTACCCGACGGAAGTTGGAATGCAGAAAATTCCATAAAACTTCTAGATTACTCTTCCTCGATGGGTTATAGATTGGATTTTGAGCTCGGAAATGGTAGAAACATACATGTCGTTGGGGGGGGGGGTAAAGGGGGGGCCGGCCCCCCCCAAGCCCGATTTTTCGGCAAAAGTCCCCCCCCAGCGGATTTTTGGGGGGGGACCTGAAAACCCACTTTTGGATTCCAAAGTAAAGAAAATTTTAGCCCAGACAATACATTCTGCAGCACAAAATTGGGTTTTCGGCTGCCATACAACCCAAAACAGGGTTTTGTAAGGGTTGGAAATCCTAAATAGGGTTTTTAGACTGCTTACAAACCCTGATTAGGGTTTTCAGGTTACTTTCATACCCTGATTAGGGTTTTTAGACTGCTTAGAAACCCTAAACAGGGTTTTCAGGTTACTTTTAAACCATGATTAGGGTTTTTAAGCTGCTTTGAAACCCTAAACAGGGTTTTCAGGTTACTTTTAAACCCTGATTAGGGTTTTCAGGTTACTTTTAAACCCTGATTAGGGTTTTCAGGTTACTTTCAAACCCTGATTAGGGTTTTTAGGCTACTTTGAAACCCTAAACAGGGTTTTCAGGTTACTTTCAAACCCTAATTAGGGTTTTTAGGCTACTTTAAAACCCTAAACAGGGTTTCCAGGTTACTTTGAAACCCTGATTAGGGTTTTCAGGTTACTTTTAAACCCTGATTAGGGTTTTCAGGTTACTTTTAAACCTTGATTAGGGTTTTTAGGCTACTTTTAAACCCTGATTAGGGTTTTCAGGTTACTTTTAAACCCTGATTAGGGTTTTCATGTTACTTTCAAACCCTGATTAGGGTTTTTAGGCTACTCTGAAACCCTAAACAGGGTTTTCAGGTTACTTTTAAACCCTGATTAGGGTTTTCAGGTTACTTTTAAACCCTAATTAGGGTTTTTAGGCTACTTTGAAACCCTAAACAGGGTTTTCAGGTTACTTTTAAACCCGGATTAGGGTTTTCAGGTTACTTTCAAACCCTGATTAGGGTTTTCAGGTTACTTTCAAAGCCTGATTAGGGTTTTTAGGTTACTTAGAAACTCTAAACAGGGTTTTAGCACTGGCTAGAAAGCCTAGAGAGGGTTTTTAGGTTGATTAGAAACCCTAAACAGGGTTTAAGAACTGCATTCAAATCACTAAATAGGGTTTTTTAGTAATCTTATAAGTCAAAACAGGGTTTTGCGCGTGCCTCAGAATCGAAATTAGGGTTCTGTGAACTATTTTTAGTCAATATAACGCATTTCAATCAGTATTTTATCGCTGAAACTCATATTCAATACGTATTTTGAGCGCAAAACAGCTTTTTATTACATTCGTTGCTTCAATATTCGGTTTTTAAGGCATTTTTTTCAACCGGAACAGGGTTTTTAAGGCATTTTTAATGCAAAAACAGGGTTTTAAAGGCTTTTTTCGGTCCAAATAGGGTTTTGAAGCCATTTTTCGCCCCAGAATCCCTAAAAAAGGTCGACAAAACCCACTTTTTACCCCAAAAAAAAGGTCGACAAAACCCACCTTTGGACCCCAAAAAAAGGTCGCAAAACCCACTTTGGACTTGGTCCCAAAACCCTATTTGGGATTTCAAAAAGGTCCCCCCCACGGAAAAACCCAGCGACATGTATGGGTAGAAAATAATATACAAGGTGTCTCAAAAAGAATGGCAACATTTCTTTTTGCTGCCATTTTCGCAAATTTTGACTAAATGGTCTGAAATTTGAAAAGTAAGTTCCAAAATAGTGGCAATTTTGTGTGTTAAAGTTTGGTGCATCAGGATTGACGCAATCCTGAGAAATTCAAAATACATATATGTATATGAAATAGATAAATTGCATACAAACAAAATTGAGAAATTACAACAATAGAAACAGCATCAAAAAGAGAAACTTTTCTTTTCTTTTTTTTTCAATGAAATTTTATTGTTAATATTAGCATTATTAGTATACAAAGTTCGAAATTTTTGGGACGCCCACAGTACAACAAACAATTAACACACAAGTTACGATAGGGTGGGGCATTTTAAACTGAAATAACTGAAGCAACACTATCTGTTCGTCCATTTTTCGAATTCGTATGGCTCTTGTCTAACATTTCTTATGTTATTATCTTGCTTCTGGTCAAAAGCATATTTAGCAATACTAAGTTTTGCGGTAAGTCTGATAAAAACAGATTCAATTGAAAGAATGCTTTTCGTACTTCTACAAGCGTACAGTAAATACGAAAAGTAAGTTCCAAAATAGTGGCAATTTTGTGTGTTAAAGTTTGGTGCATCAGGATTGACGCAATCCTGAGAAATTCAAAATACATATATGTATATGAAATAGATAAATTGCATACAAACAAAATTGAGAAATTACAACAATAGAAACAGCATCAAAAAGAGAAACTTTTGTTTTTGCTGTATCTTCTTTAATTTTTGTCGGAATTTGATGAAATTTAAAATATATGCGCAGAATATTGGGTTGGTTGCATGCATCAGTGTATTGACTCAAACGGAGGTCATCTAGATTGTGTTCTCATTCCTTAGTTCTCAAAGTTTGCATGTTCTTCATTTTCCTGCAGTAAAACCGCTGTTTTTCTTTAGTTTCCAAGTACTAGCGATATGGACTTTTGACCTACAAAATATCTACGCATATACTAAAAATTTCATTCAATTCCGACAGAAATTAAAGAAGATACAGGAAAAAGAAAAGTTTCCGTTTTCGATGCTGTTTCTATATTTAATTGAAATTTCTCAATTTCATATATTGTTGAATTTCTCAGGATTGGGCAATCCTGATGCGCCAGACTTTAACACACACAATTCCCACTATTTTGGCACTTATTTTTCAACTTTCAGACAATTTGGTCAAAATTTGCGAAAATGGCAGCAAAAAGAAATGTTGTCTTTCTTTTTTGGACACCCTGTACATTGTAGTTTGAGAGAGAAACGGAGCCAACTCTATTTCAGAACCGAACAACTATAGGCGCATAAATGGAAGCCAAATAGCAAAGAATTACGCACGTTTGAGAGAAGTACTGCAAGGGTATC